>JAFFZR010011389.1:0-10209 GCA_018397195.1 Lethrus apterus | reverse complement strand
ATTTCACTCCGCAGAGTCGTGCGAGTTGTTTTATATAAAGTTTTTATGATGCATACACACAATTTTTAGGTAAAATGTACGTATTTATACACCAAGTATTGAATGAACAAATTATATACAATCACAATCACTATTAACTCGTTTATTTTAACCGGTTAAGGATTATTTTATTTGGAGCGTACAGAAACACGTCCTTCTATCGCGAAAGCATACACACATCAAACATATATTACTATTTTCATAATCCGTGGTAACGAACCAAAAGTCTACCCCGTTCATAGTTTGCTGTATTCATTGATGGAATAGGAGTACAATATTCAATTTATTTACTCAAATTCTTATTCAAAATTTTTCCATTCATTTTTTGTTTCTCTTTTCACGATTATATCATGTTACATTTTATTTGATATTAATTATTCTATGAAAAATGTTATTTTACATTATCAGGTATCCTATATTTGATTTTATATGCACGCGTTCTCTCTGTTCACTATTTTGTTATCATATTCATAATAAATGTCGAGATGAGATATTTGCTTAACGCACCAAGAAAGATATTCAATTTTTACAGAATATGATTTAGCAGGGTCGGATTCAGAGGGGTGTAAATTGTAAATGGGCTAATTCCCCTCCCCGTTCGAATAGCTCTGATGTCAGTGTAGGTTCCATTGTTCAAAAGTAACCCGTAGAATTCATCACTGGCGTACAATTAATGGCGCTCTAGACATATGGGCGGACTTTTAGAGTAAGCTTTTACTCTTTCAAAGAAAATTTAAAAAATCACGTTTGACTTGAATTGCTAACGGCGCCAGGCATGACTTATGTCAGACGTACTTCAATGTACACTTAGTATGAGTAAAAACTTGTGACTGACTGAATTAGCGCTCTGGTGCGCTCGGTTGCCATTAATCAACATACAATTCGCGACCCGCAAGTTTTATGAAATGTGGATATGTTTGTAATTTACCGGCAAGATTTTTAATTAAGACTATTAAAACACAATATTAATATTTAAATGTAACAAATTATTACTATTATAACACATTGTCATATTCAAAATGTGTGTTTTACAGTTGACGCTTAAGACGTTTATCAATAATTGATAGTTTTATATTTAGACAGTTTGCCACACATTTTGTATTTGTTGTGTCCAGCAACATTTTCAACCTCATGCGATTAAAAAGCGAAATGTATACACTATAACAAATTATAATATTTAAGTTCAATTGTCAAGTTAGAAGTTATTTCTTACAGTCTACACTGTCTACGGTCTTGGTCAGATAAATGTAGTACAAACTTTCTTCCATAAATTTTTATGGTGTAATTTTACCTTTCAATGTCAAAATCAACTTTTCATTTAATAATTTATTAAACGTCAAATGATTTTTGGCACGTAAGCTTACTGAAGCTGATAAATTTCGTTTATTAACAAAATTGGATGAAGGCTACACTGTTAAAAAAGTCGGAGGAGCTTTTTTACCTTTAACTTATAATATTATATACCTTTAAGTTATATTTCATAACTCAGTATGACATACAATATGAAAATTCAAGATTTTGACATAAAAGAAAATTGAAGTTAAACTACATTTATCTGACCAATAATGTACATTTCAGCATATTTGACAGATAACATTATATAAACGGGGGGGGGGCATACAAATATGATTGGGGGGGGGCACACAAATATGATTAAAAAAAACATAACATGTGGACACAAAAAAGGAGAAAAATGAATATTCAAGAATTTGTTAGGTTTGTCTAAATAACTTGACAGAAATAATTGATGCCAACGTTTCGACAATACAAAGACGCCCTTCACAGACTTATCAGCAAGTAAGAATAGACAAAAAAATATAAATATCATTTTGTCTTATTTTTCACAATGTACTACGTCTAAATATCGTTGTACTGACTGGTTTTATGCGGTTTCCGAGACTGACTAAGGTTTGTGAAGTATTTTTTTTTTATTGAATATTTTATAGTTAAAAAAAAACAATTTCCAGAGACTTAAATTACAAATGTATTTTGCATTTTTTACCCCCTAAATATTCGTTATATTTAAATACAACTTAGACAAATCACTATGTTGCTACCTTGTGTATTTAATTCGCCACCATTTAATATTCAATCTGAAAATGGCATGAAAAACTTGTTAGATTCCATTACACGATTTTACTCTAGAGAACTATGAAATTAAATAAAGCATTACGCAATAAAGTCACAGAACTGAAAGAACAATTGAAAATAACTTGGAGTAACCGAAGCGAACAACGGATTTAATATTGATGTCCTGAACAATTTAGATATTTCCTACAAACAAATAACGTCAGTATTTACTCTAACTTACACAATAACAAACGAACGGACAATTTGTTACTCTGACTGTTCATGGCAGAAAGTGTAATACAAACAAACGACACTAATTACTTATTCAACACGAAATTAAATTAGGTAGACTATGCCTTATGTTTTAAGTTTTAAAGTTGGAATAATAACACAATATAAACTTTTATCCTTTCTTGAACGTCAAAATAAACAAAACCTTTTTTGTGACCGTTTAACATTGTATTGAAAATACCCCCGTTTATCAGCAGGTGGTGTAAATCCATGCTTTTTGATTTGACCTAAATAGCACTTTTTGAAACAATTAAAATACAATCGATCCAACCGCAAAAAGCTTTTAGGTAGCGATATTTCAAAAGGGCAAGTTAAAAACCAATTTGAATTTTAGGCAGACGCGTAGTGTTAAATAAAGTGAAATGCTTTCTTCAAATTGCCATTAATAACGTTGTATTTAAACGCATTACACAATTCACTCGTTTAAATGTAGCTTTCCGTTGATGCGAAACCTTTCATACAATTTAATTGTTGTGAAAACGTTTCATCCACTCATTCTATTATGAATTTTCAACGCGCTCCATTTCAATCTCGCTCAGTTATTTTTCAATTATAAACGGTACGTAATTTGATTACATTAACATAGAATAGCGATAATTAATTTTGAATTTAATATAATTATATCTGGAATATAACAAATGTTATTTCTGTTAGTCATATTGTTACATTCATATACATACATACATATATACCGTTTGAAAAACGGGACTGGATAGGGTAGTTCTGGGGAAATTGTGTTTTCTAGATCCTCAAACACTGAAGATTGAGGACCCCATTGCGAGGCCATCAATTTGTTTATAATATGAGTCTTTGTGTTGCAAATAAGTTGAGTTTAAGGTGTTGTATTTGATTCGATTTCCGGCCATTTTGTAATTATTGTCTTTGACTGTTGTTATTGGGATATTAATATACATGGGTATAACATCTAAGGAAATAAATTTGTGGTTTCGCGGAATAGTAATGTAAGAAAAATAAACAAAAACATCAGACCAACTGAATTTTTTTTTTCATTTAAAAATCCTAAATAATCCTAAAACGAGATACTTTAAGAGATAAATTTAAAATATATATATGTATATATTGGTTATGTTATTGAAAATTCCTATTTCATATACGAATATAATTTAGTACACGAAACTCTAAATTCTCTTAGTTTTGCTATCTCATTTCGTAAGATTTTATTAAAAAGTTTAGTTATCGACCGAAGCATCATCTGTCGCACGATAAACTAGTTTAATCTTCCGTATTACTTAAAAAAGACTTTTCACAAATGATTTAGCAGTTTGACGACTTTATCTACAGTAGGTAGCAGAGAAGTTAGGTAACTTCTTGGTAGAGTTTCAGAAACTGAAAATACATTTTCTTTACAGCTGCTTTCGGAGAATGGAGCAAAATACAAATTATTATTTAAAAATCTTTTTATAATGAAATTAAATATATATCAGATTGTTTACAAATTCAAGGCTGAAACTTTATTTGTTGTTATAAAAAAATCGAAGTCATTTGGTTATGTTTTAATTTAAAAAAATAAATAAATAATTGCCTTTGTTTAAACTTTATTTTAAAGCCATTTGGAATTTTCCTATTGCATAATTAAATTTTTCTTGCACTGACATATATTATTTAAGAAAAAAAAAAGTTCGACATGTTTAAGAAAATCTTCACTGCATTAATTACAGAGTATATCGGAATTTGTATTCAACCATTTAGAAAGAAAATTGATATAAAATTATGTCTTCTAAAATTATTTAAAAAATATATGAAAAATAAAAGTGAAACAACACATAAAAGATAAGTTGAATTTTTAAAAACAATATCGACAATAGAAATAATTATAAATGTCATTAATTAATTAATTAATCCAAACAACAACCTAGCTCTTTAATTGAACAACTTAATTATTATCACACGTTTTTCTTTGAAGCAGTGTATTGTTTTCACATTAATTCCTATTAAATTTCGTGTAAGAACAAAATTGCCATTTATATTCACACGTTATGTCAAAATGCACGAAGTAAATAATATATAGTTCATACATACAACAAATATAAGAATCCTACCATATTAGTATGAACAACCACTATTTTCAAATTTTTTTTATTAGTTTTCAGGACTTTATGCAGTAATATATAGTTAATTCGTCTTAATATTGAATGCAGTAATCGTAACATATTAAAAACATATTTTTTTTTCAAATATTTTAAATTGAATTTATCACTTATCTTATCAGGTATGTACAACAGGCTTCCCCGTCTATGCTTTTAGTAATATTACGAAATTATACCAATCAATATGTGAAAATAGTTTATTTATCTATGCAACTAATAGACCTGAATAACCCAGAAAAAAGAAACTGATATAAATAAATACACACTAAAATATGTTACTTGGTTAAATAATTTTTTTTGTATTAATATTCTACTGCAGTGACTCAATATAAACCCAACTTAATCCCCTTAAAATATTAAAAAATATGTGTCTTGAATGACTTGAATTCATAAAACCGATAAGTCAAAAAAGAGCTTTATAAAACTTTCCGATTGTTCTTTTAAGTTGAAGGGCTTGCGTTGGATGTATTATATCCACTCGTTTGTGCAACTTCTGAGATATTTTGTCGTTTTATGGGAATTTATTAAAGCCGGAGCTTCACATTTTAAGCTGGATTTGTTGAATGGACGCTATTAATAAAATAGTAAGTTTAGAGCTTAAATACTAGTTTATATAGTTTGTTGCTATGTGTAGTTCCAATCTCAACTTTTAGTAAAATTAATTTAAATTTTTACAACAAATATTAAATGAAAATAATCTTAATGCATTTAATTTTCATTAAAAGTTTAGAATTATAACTTATATATTAGATTGTAATTTTGTTTGCTTTTGCCTTGAGGTCACAGCTAAATAGAAATTTTACAGACAAAAGTTGAACAGAATAAACTTTATGCAACACCATAATGTTTTCAGCAGGATATCGTTGGTTATGATATCCATAAAAAAATGCAGTTAAATAAATAATGAGAATAGAAAATTGCCTATGTATTACATTTATGAAAGTTAAATTCTTTTCAGTCCTTCACTATATATTTTTTCATTATCGCATACATTGTGCGGAATATTTTAAGGAATATCCGTTATTTTACATGCAGAACAGCGGAGAAAGGTAACGAATACTTTGGCACATTTTTTTTATTAATGTAAACAATATGTACAGAGTCATTCTGAAATATGTCCCACTATTTTAACGGGTGATAGCGATCCTTAATCCAAATCAAAATCGTCAAAAACGGCGGTCCTGTCTTAATTTCATCTAAAAAATATACAGGCTGTTCAATTAATCGTTATACTTGTATCTTAGCAACCCGATGTTCTTTTGTTTTATAATTTATTGCGCGAAATGTGCATTAAACTTTGTAAACTTTGTCAATATAACTAAGTTTGTATCTCTTTAAATAAAAAAGTTTGTAAAATGTTCCCGTGAACAGACTGTGTATGTCGTAGGCATATTGTAAAATCTGGCATATTATAAAATGCCTAGGCAGTTTGTAAAAAGCCGGCACATTGTACACGAAAGCGTCAGTTTACAATTTGACTAGAAAGTTTCAGGCATTTTGTAAAATGCCAGGCATATTTTGAAATGGGCTTAATTTATATACAATAAGACCGACTGATGGTTAGGTAGGTTATAAAACACCAGCAAATTGTGTTTCGACTCGTTTCCAAGTTGTGAGAGATTAAGTATCTAGATAACCTTAAATTACTGAGGATAATGGAGGAATTATTAAAAACTGGTTTTCGAGAAGTGACATTCAAACACGCCAGGAAATATTTAAACGCGAAATTCCACCATTCGAAAAGCAGTTGCAATTCAAATTTGGAGGCCAAGGTTTCAAAAATGTACCTGTAAGACAAGTTTAACAAAGAAATGTGCGTGTACAAAAAATGGCGCACTTGTTTCCTCAAAATGTCATACTACTACATTAATTTATATTTATCTTAGCATTAAAATATTATTAGCGTCAATTTCTTGGTTGAATATGATTGAAATTATACTTATCTTTTATTCTTGAGCAATCAACCAATGCAACTTGAAATTGTAATAAATATATTTTATTACAATTTCGAGTTTTATTGGTTGATTGCTCAAGAATAAAAGATAAGTATAATTTTAGCATTATAACACTTCTGAAAAACTTAGACATATTATAACATTAGATAATCAAATCAAGTCATATTATAAAACAGTAATTGCTGCCATTTCACAAATTTTGTATTTTGTAATATGCCCGATTTTACAATATGCCTACGACATATACATATCCGATATGACATACAAATAAGAGTTTATACAAAAACTTCTTTTCGAATTACAGTATTTCTAAAACCGGCAATACAGTTTTCTAATTTTTACAAAGAAAAAAAACAACAAAATTAAAACACTAAAAAAATACTTATTTTAAAATGTCTCAGTTTATTTACAATTTATGGAATTATAGAAATATAACAAAATGAAATATACTTCCATACAACTAAATAAAGAAAACAACTGATGTCATCGATCAGACTATGTGGTGTGGCATAAAATAGCATAATAGATTAGTGAGAAGGGTGATAGTTGCAGTTAGAAAAAAGAAATAATTTGGTTTATTCTCCAGAAATGTTAGTACATACAGTATTTTATTTATTGTGTATTTTGGAGTTATGTTAAGTACAAATTAAAACAATATACAAAAAATGTATCTTACAAATATTATTATGCCGATAATAATATTGCAGCCTCATTTAAAACAAAATCATTTATCGTCATCATGTTTTCTCACTTGTGTTCTGGGGGTGTGGGGGCATATCAACAAAAACAACGTCAAAATAAATGAAAGTCATACATACATAAATGGTCTATTTCCACAGTTATAAATAGCGGCATCTCTGTGAAACGGAACTGAGTTTCCTCACATGATGCATTTGATTGTGATGTCAACAAATTTCACAGATTACGGATAATGCTGCAATTTTTTATTGCAATATAAACGTATCTTCATATATTCGAATAAATATGATATGTCGTACTATAGTTGAAGTTCAAGACTTCAATTTTGAGACCATAAAAAAATGTGAACACATTTTTAGAAATTTAAATTCAATTAATTGAAAAAGCATTCAAAATCGAAATATTCTACAATTCTTCCATTCTTATATTAGTATTCACCAAAATATAACAATTTTAGTCAAATTTACAATTATGGTAGGTTTAATATTCATTGATAGAACTATTCAATTATTGTGCGTTAAGGTTATTTTCGAACTGAATCTGAAATTGCGAGAAAAGGATTATCACGCTTTCATTCCAAAACTTCCTTCATTCGATTAGTTCCCTTTTAGAAACTTGCTAAGTTGAAATACTTCCATGCCAATTTATTCTGAATGCCAAATGTCGAACGAGACAAGATATTACGTCAAATTGAAATTCTTTCTATGGCACATCAAAAACGTAAATTTAAATCTTGCCAGAATTCTCTGACAGCACCAGTAATTTCAGATTTAAAAAGTTAAATAAATATTATCATTATTCAAAACTATTTCCTCGCATTAAACTATGTATAAATTATTTTTATTTCAATACGTTTGCCTTTTTAAATTTTGTGAATAATTTAACAAGGTGTGTCTCTAACATATTAAAATATTTATAATGAATTCTAAACAGTTTTTTTTATCTGATTGGTACTTTTAATGGCAATTTGTGGATTTAGATGCTCATTTAATTAATGATGAACATTTATTGCTTCGAAATGATGATGTAACGACACACCTATAAAATATGTGACATAATAATTTCAACTGATAAATTTATATACAACATTTTTTATTGTTTGTTGAAGGTAACGATGACTATTATTTGTCATAAAATAATAAATTGCATGTTACCAGTAGCGAGACGATAAACTAAAAAGGTTTTTGATGTGTACGTAAGCTATTACATGATTGATGTATACTACTTTGAAACATTGTCATTTTTACGTTCTTTTTTCAGTATTAGTAAAGTTCTATTGGAACTACGTTTATGCATCGAACTTGGGAAAAATTAAATAAATATATATACAGTGTGGTGATAAAGTTTGGAACAAAATTCATAAAAGCGTTCTATAATGGTTTTAAGAAAATCGCTCGGACAGGTCAATTTTTGTTTTTGAAATGCCGTCTTCTGACGTTAATTTTTTTGGAATGACGTCATTTGTTTTTGCACAATGACGTCATTATATATATTTTTTTAATGACAACCCCCACTTTTTTCTTCTGTTTTTAATAGACCTTCTTACTACTTAAACGGTGATGTATAAAATTGGTACCTCACATAACAATTTTTTTTGAATTAATGACACATTTACTTTAGATCGTCAGTGGTTATAATTTAGTAAAAATAATAATCGTAAACATCCTAAATTAAAGCAAATAACAGTAATTTATGCATCTAAGATGAAGATTGAAGCTTTATGGTGCAATGACGTCATTATTGATTTTTTTTAATGACACCTCTTATTTTTTTCTTTTGCTTTTGATAGACCTCCTTGATGTTTAAGTGGTAATTACCGAATTAATTCTTTACATAAGAACTTTTCTGAAAAAAATAACCTTTTTTTCTGCAAAAAATTAAAACTTTTGTTTAATAGAAAAAATTTAAATGTCATTTATTCAAAAAAAAATTGTTATGTAAGGTACCAATTTTTTTACATCACCGTTTAAGTAGTAAGAGGGTCTATGAAAAACAGAAGAAAAAAGTGGGAGTTGTCATTTAAAAAAAATTATGATGACGTCATTGTGCAAAAACAAATGACGACATTTCAAAAAAATTAACGTCAGAAGACGGCATTTCAAAAATAAAAGTTGACCTGTCCGAGCGATTTTCTTAAAAACATTATAAAACGTTTTTATGAATTTTGTTCCAAACTTTATCACCACACCTGTATATGAATATTTATTACGTCAGACAAACATATAAATTATATTTCTAAATCTATGTAAATTAAAAAAAAAATCATCAATGTGCTTTGAAAGAAGCAATCACATCCAAATGCAAATAATTACCGATGATTTATTTTTAATTAAATATCATAAAAGTTTATATAATTTATTGCTTCACACAAATTTTATTTTGATTTTTAACTAACAAGTATGTCTTCAAACTATCTTAAAAGAGTAATCTCTTTATAAAGGTAGACCTCACCTCCACTTACCGGATCTAAAAATGATCAAGCTCTTGCATTCCAAAAGCAATTAAGCTCGAACGCTTTGAGGAGTTCGCAAGCTCCGATAAATCTACCGAGAACTTTAGGCTTTAATCAAATAAGTAACTTGGCTTTGTCGCTGTGAGCTCAGGTGCTTCGGCGTAGAAATACATTTGTAAGACTGACGGTCTGATAAATTTCCAATAACTTCTGTATAGGTAACGACTAAAATCGTATGACGGCGACGGTTATAAACAGACATTTTTTGAAAGTTTTATAGATCAGTTTAAAAGTATTAAAAATATAATCATGATTTTCTTGCATAATTTTATAAATTTTTGATTTTGAACAATTGTTTATTGATACAAAATCGCTATGATTAATTCTGTGGTTATTTGCCAAAAGCTGATATGTCATATTTTCAATTTTCTGGTTTTATCGCAGTGATATGTAAAAAAGTCCAAAGTTTTATCTACGCCAGAAGCTGATATGTCATCCAACAAACTAAGCATGCGTTAAAATAGATATTATTTTGAAGAAGTTTGTTTGTAATAATGTATTTGTCAATTCCATAAAAACTTTAAAGTGGCTTCCT
>JAFFZR010011384.1:0-10782 GCA_018397195.1 Lethrus apterus | reverse complement strand
TTTTTATCTTAAAACCATTGAATAATCAAGATACCATGATAATAATGGTAATAATAATGTTCAGCTCGATTTTTCTCAGAATATTTTTTATGCAACCTTATGATTTTTGTGCACGGTCATAAAGGGTAGAAAAATCACTATCGGATTCCACTAAAAAAATGTATGTCGTCATTTAAATTGTTTTATGATGACGTCATAACTACAAAACAAACGAAAGTTGGAATGTGAATCGCACATGTTAATGTGTATTTATAAAAAATAAAATCGACCTGTTTCAGCGGTTTTTCAAAAAACCGGTTGAGTTCGCTTTTTTTAAAAATATTCCATACTTTAATCTCACCCAACATTAAATTTTGAGATCGATTTTTCTCAGAATTTTTTTAGTGCAACCTTATGATTTTTTTGCATGGTCATAAAGGGTAGACAAATCACTATCGGATTCCACAAAAAAAATCTATGTTGTCATTTATTTTTTTTTGTGATGACGTCATAACTACAAAACAAATGAAAGTCGGAACATGAATCGCACATGTTAATGTGTATTTTTGAAATCAAAAATCGACCTGTTTCAGAGTTTTTTAAAAAACCGGTTGAGTTCGGTTTTATTTTAAACATTCCTTACTTTTTGTCCTCACTGTATATAAAAAACTACATATAGTTACTTTATTTTTTCCTGCGAGGCAGAACTTGACTTACATAGACAAAATGTTTGTGACTTGCAGAAATATAGATAAGCAACAAAGAAGAAGCACAACACATAAAAATAACTAAAATCAACGATAACTATTACACAATTTAACGATTCACACAACCTGCTTAGCAGGATTTCCAAATTCTCGAATGTTAACCGTACCAATTATTAACCAATCACGAGAGTGTAATTTAAATTTTACGCTATGAGTTTCTGTCTAGCAGGAAAAAATAAACTTCATTTTCCTGCGAGGCAGAACCCGATTTACATAGACAAAATTTTGGCGGCTTGCAAGAATACAGAGAAGCAACACGAAACAAGAACAGTTTCATCAAAGGATTTCTTTAAAAATTGAAAGGAGTTTTCCACAGTCGAAAAGCAAGACCTAAAATCAACGTCAAATAAACACGAAATCAAGAAATTTTGTGATTGTTTTAACCTACGCCTGTCAATTAATCAACCGCAATGCAACCAACCTAATAAGAATAGATGTATTTAACGAAATTGTTTATATCATCAATTAAAATAACGAGCGTTCATTCCAATACACACAACACCAATTAAACTTAATTGAACGTTATTAACGTCGTCTTCTTCGTAAGTATTTGGTCTTAAAATCCTCAATATAACCCATAATACCTCGATATACTCCGTAAAGCGAGTGGAAAAGAGATAAAAATTAATACAAAATGGGTGCTCTGTTCTTCCATTATTTTTACTCGCAGCGAATGCTCAGTTGGCTTTAGTCTCACATCGCTGACACTGGAATGTAGGCGCTCGAGATTTCAAGATTTTGTCTTGACATGAGTTTTTTATGTCAATATTTTGTAACTAAGTGGTTATTGTTCTTCTTCAGATGACGACATTTTTTGAAATAGCAATAAAATAAAATAAATAACACCACCTCAACAGGTCGAACCCAATTACAGAGTGTGGTCTTTGGGTTGTTGCGGCCACGACCGACTTACAATTGTTAGAAACCATATGCTGCAAGGATTAGGGAAACATGGGAAACCTAATCAGAATGGTCGGTCAGAAGGCCTACTGAAAGTTAGAAACATTGTAAACTTCATCTCTGAAATAAAATTCCAATGTCCGTAACTAAGATTTGAACCTTAGACTTACTTACTTACTTACTTAGATTATTGACCTACTGACTAAGCCACTAAACCAATCATTATTGTGAGAGATACTTATTGCTCTGGTGTGACATATACATTGTGATTGTACATTTATTTATTTACAATTTAATTTAACCAACTTAGGATTAAAGGCACAAGGCTCCCTTTTGTGAAATTTTCATATAGTTTGCTTATTTTTGTAAGTGTATAAGTGTAAGTGTGTAACCCTGTACCAAGGGTGGATCCTGAGAGAGATAAATGGGATAATTACCATAATTAAAAGATTTTACGAGACTTTTCGTAACAAATGAAATTATTGTGTCTTTTTTATGTTAAATAAATAAATTTTATCAAAATCATCATTACTGATGAAAATTAAATTGCAAATTCATCCAACCCACCCACATAATTCGAAATTTAAAATTTCCACACGTTCAGAACAAGCACGATTTTGTGTATTCCGAAATCGAAAAAAAATCCATTGTAAAGGTTATCTGTTGACACGTGTGTATCACATGCCGGCATAAGCATTTAAATTTCAGATTATATGATGATTACGTCAAACGGATAACTTTTCCAAACAGCAATTTCCGACCACTTGGCATATATGTATGTCGGTGGTAAAAGTCCTGGGAGCGGTTCGGCGCATTTCGCGTCCTACTTCACACTGTACGTAAATCTATTACTGAACTTTCGAAATGTCTGCAGGGAAAGGTAGTGTGGGATAATTGACTTCAACAGGATAAAATGCTGAAACTAGATTTTTTTCGTACCTAAACTTTCTCGTATTCACTCAAGAGACTTAAAGCTCCAAACAGATTTGAAAAATGTTTCATCAACAATGTATTCGGGCTCGAAAAACACGATATTTACGTACTATGTAGTAAATGTGTGAACGAACCTATAAATAGAAACGTAAGGTCAAAAGTCGCAAGATTTTGACGCACAACGTAAAAATCAAAGTGCAATGTTCTTGATCTGTTGTATGCACTTCCGACATTATAAATACATGCAACAAATGAAAAGTCAGTGAACTGATATGAAACATGATCTGTTTATGATTTCGTCTAAAAACGACGACGCACCCACCACCTTATTAAAGGTGATGTCGTTAGAACGGCGTCAAAGTTTCTATTCTTGTGATTCTTACATCGTTCGTGTATATAATTAGGTGTCGGCAACGCCTCAACGATATTAAAATTATTGTCCAGAGTTTACGTTTAAGTCTCTGTATTCTGATACTTATCAAATATTTGAATCAACATCTTTATAAATATTTTTTTATTATTTTGATATATAATCCACCAATAATTTTTAAAAAGATAAGAAAACTAATGGGCCTAGTACACCACTTTAGGGTACTCCAGGTTAAATAAACAACCTGAATTTCACGATAAAAATCAACTGGCAACATTCGTAATCATTTAATCATTAAAGATCTGCGAGAAGCTTCATAGGATGACAATCAATACAACAATTGTTCACTCATTAAGTTGTTGGCACTAGCCATTTGAAGGTTGCCTAAGCCTTAACATAAAAAAATTCAAAAGTGACGCTGACGATCGTAAGGATATAACTACATTCATATAAATTTTATGGCAGCATTCTCGACATTTCTAACAGTAAACGCAAACGTCTCCTTATAGGAACAACTTGTACTGATTTCTTTCGATTGACATTATATTTTCACAGAAGACGTGGAAACAACAAAAAGGTCAATGATCAAATTACGTAACGAAAGTGTGACAAATTCAAATTTACGATTCCAAAAGTGGGCGTTCAATGCCCGATCTGTTTTAATTGCAATAATCAATTGCAATTGCAATAATTAACGAACGATAATTTTACATTTTACACCCACTACGTGACACGCTTCTTGATACGGAGTATATTTTCGCTTGGCTTGTGAGTGTTATGTAATGTAAGACACACACGATGAGGCAGCAAATCGATAAAATCACATGTATAAAGCATTAAAGCTCGTTTAGGAAAAAAAAACAAACACCATGTGTGGTATGAGTCAACTGGTATAAAATTAATAAATTAATAATTTTTAAATAATAAATATTTTATGTGGGTATCAATAGAACTGGGACGTATACAGAATTGGTTTTTAAACATTTTTAAAAATTGAGTATTCAAAGCTTACAATTTTATCTGCAAGAGGCTCAAACAAAAAATAAATAAATAATCTGCATATGCCATGCAGAAACAACTTATCTTTTACTACCGGGAGATTAAAAATTTGTAGGACACGTTATTTCAAAAATTCCATAAGAAACATTACATTACAACATAGTAATTCCATTTCCTCCTGGATTCAATCCAAGATAATCAAATCTAATCCAATTTGAGTTCAATACAATCCTCTATACTTTACTTGCTAATTATAATTCACATATTGTCACTGGTATTACAGTCAACTTATTCAACTTTTTGTTGCAGGTAATTAGCTTGTTTTTTATTTTTGTCTAGATAACATTGTATGTCAATGTTTTCCTAAACCTAAACAAAAGTTTTCAACATCAATATTCATAAATTTTACTCATTTTAATTTAATTAAATTTTTTTTTAACGTGAGAAATAATTCACAATAACATTATGTGCAAATTTTTAATAACTTTCTCAACTACAATGTAGATGCAAAATCTTTGTGATTGCATTCAAATAAAAACGAGACAATTTAATATATCTAGTGATATTTTTTACCATCAAGTTGCAAAAAATAAATAGTAGCAAACAAAGCACATTTTTATAAATGATTACCTTATCAAACAAATCCACGTGTACTTTATTAAAATAACAGCATATTTAAATGATAAGGTAGATTTCAATTTCGATGCTACTGAAATATTTATATTACAATTCTTAACATAACATGTTTGCAAAAACAATTTGTAAAATGTGAGTTTACTGTTTCATTTAATTATCGTTCAAAATATCAGTTTGTTAATTTTTTTATAAATAAAAATACTATAAACAAAAAATTAAATTATTGTTATATAGTAAACCTTTGACGAATTTACATAAAACAAAATGTTAAATATAATAAATTCTATGAATCAAGTACGTACTCGTTAAACACTCCTGAATTTTGAAATGGGGCATCTGTAAAAGCAAAGTCCTGTTTACTTAAAGATTGGTCAGCATCGAGGGGTACTTCTTCGAAACTAGACTGCACAACTGCACTAGGTTCCAAGTCACTATATGTATTTTCGACACTTTTAAAATCCTTATCACTGATGTTGCTTACAGTAAAATTATCCGATGCAAGTAAATTAGCACTAGAGGAAATTTCGACATCTTCGGCCCAAGATAAGCTTATTAAGCACAAACTGAAATTTACATAATTTAATAAAAAAATTTATATGCAAAAAAATATTTCTTACCTGATAAAATAAAGCAAACACACTACGATTATGGACGTAGAACAACTGGGCATCTTCATTTTAATCCGATTAATAAGAATGCTTTTATAAACATTTTTAAAATATAAATAATCCTTTTAAATCGTACACTTAACTCACTGAACTGACGTGTAGTTTGACAGTTGGTAAGCATTTGAAGTAAAATCGAATCGTTATCTTAAATAGCACCAACAAAACAAAACCAAAAAATATTGTTTTTTTATATTTTCTTTTAAATACAGTCATACCTGGTTTATTTTAAAAATAATCTTTAAATAGTTATAATAATAGTTTTAAAATACTTGTTTTATTTACATTAAAATCACTCAATACAGAAAACTTTTTGACCAACTTGTCAATGTCAATACACTATAACCTCAATTGACATTGTATATTTTTCTAACATGGAAAAGTTATTTACATTTCCTTTTTTACTTTTGGAGGTGCCCAATATTAAATTAAAAAGACCGTCATGGTTACATCAACCGTCCGCAATTACCGTGTTTTCTATCGTTTTAGTTTCGTACTTTTTAGTAACCGGGGGTAAGTTTAATTATATGTTGGGTTTACAAATGACAATTTCAATTCGTAGGAATAATATACGACGTTATTGTTGAACCTCCTAGTGTTGGTTCGACGACCGATGAACACGGACATTCACGACCAGTAAGTACATTTTTAAACTTGTCTTGTTAAAAAATTGAATTATTTTAGGTGGCTTTTATGCCCTATCGAGTTAATGGCCAATATATTATGGAAGGTTTAGCCTCCAGTTTCCTATTTTCGACGGGTGGGCTAGGATTCATATTACTCGATCATATACATTCACCTTTGACACCGAAATTGAATCGATTATTGATAACAGCCGTAGGTTTTATTTGTGTGCTCGTTTCCTTTTTTACCACGTGGATCTTTATGAGAATGAAGTTACCTGGTTATTTACAATCATAGAATTTTATATTAAAAATTAAACTATAAGAATTTTTTTGTAATCGAATAATTACTTTAAAATGTGTCTTAATAATATTGTGGTTAAGTAAATGTTTATTTCTAAAAGAGTATACAGTTATTAATCGAAAGTAATTTTCCTAATAAATATATTCTGAGATGTATTAATTAAAAAGTTAAATAATTCCACAAATCTATAAAATAATATCAAAACAAGTGGCAGTGTAATGTCATTTTTCATAAAATTACTATTAACTTAAATTGTAAAAGAGTATTTAGATCAAAAATAAAATCTTCAGTCTTCTAGTTATTCATAGACGTATTCGAAAAACACTGAAAAAGTAAAATAAATAAAAATATAAATGAAACCTTTAACTCACTTTGAAAAATCAGATGATTTATCGATTATATGTTCAAATTCGGCAAACGAGAGAGCTCCATCATCGTCCAAATCGGCTTCTTCTAAAATATTTTGAACGAGATGTTGCATCTCGGCTTCGGATAATTTATTATTTTTTATCAAACGTTCAATGACTTGATTTAGATCAGAAGTACCCAACATGTCGTCCCCGTCAAAATCTACAAATAACGCATTATTAATTTGAAAAGAAAAATTATATAGCTTGCCGAATATTCTAAAAGCATGTTCGGCTTTAACTGACTTGGGCGCAGCCTCACTGAACACCGACATCATATCCAAGAAATCTTCGAAAGTACAATCACCATCGCGACTAGAACTGAACACTTTACAAATACGATCCCCGAACGGATTCACGCCCAATTCTGGGTACTGCAACATTTTGTTCATCGGCAGTTTGGCATTTTTGTTATGGCCGACTTTTTCAGGGGCCAATGCTTTGAATTTCTGATGGGCACTGCAACACAACTCTGTTGTATAACGTCACCTAAGTTATAATGTAATCTTCATGCTTACTATAAAACTTCTTTCTTTGTAAAATAAGTCAAGTCCTAAAATTCAGCTTCTGGTAAAAATAACATAGTTAATGTAAGGTTAGGTCGTACCTCGTAATCTTGTAATTCGTCTTCCGTAAATTGACTTTTTCCTTGGCCCATTTGAAATTATTTATTTGTTTTAATTGTTTGTAAATATAGATAAGTAAATTACAGATAACTTCGTTTGATTTTAGGTTATGTAAACTATTGACATTTTAAGTCGATGGATGGCGACATCGACGATTTAAGTCGATGGATGAAATGTGATATAATGCATGTCTGGTCAAAGGATCATTGAAAAGGTTTGCATATCTTTCATTTAATTTTGATGTGCGTTTAATATCACAATGATAGGATTGGATAAAATAATTTTCTAAAAAAATTGCTTTTATTTGAAAATACTTATTAAATAGGTGTGTTCCAACTTCCAACAAAGAGTTCCAAACGGTTCGGGATTTCATCTACCAATAAAAACATTCAATTTCATTTGTGACTAACTTCAAGTAACTGAAATTCGCTCTGTGAATTCACCGACTAATTTAAATTCTAGAAAATTTTATAAGAAAGAAAGTTGATGTAATTATCCCAGACATCTATCACTGAGCACATTTTTCTGTTTCAAACATACATTCCTCTGCTCTAAAATAAAAAAAAAATGTATATACATATATAACATAAAATTTGAGCCTTAATAACCTTGGTTTGATGTTAGCGTACAATTAAAATTGTTCGTTTTAGGCGCCGAAGGATATATCTCGCACAAAAAGGGAAAGCGTTGCTTACACTTAACTACCCTCCAAGTTTTGTCGGAATCCAAAATTACACAATCTTCATTTTTGGATTTAAATCTCGGATGTCCCGGTGCCCATGCGCGATATTTATAACATGACAGATAATCTCCAGAAGACGTTTTAAATTTGCCCTCGGTTTCCATATCGTCCAAACCGATGTAAACCGCCTTAAACCAACTTTTAATATGATTCGTGACCAACAACGAAAGGCTGTTTGTACGTTTTTCGCCGACGACGTTCGCCAAATCACCGCCGATTTCTTGGCATTTGGATATTGCGTTAGTGTAGTTTTCTTTGTTTTTGAAGAGACGAAACAAACCGATTGATTTGACGCATGTTGAATCTTCTAGATCTTCAAAGAATTAATTGTGGATCAATTCAGTACCAAGAATTTCAGATGTAGAAAAAAATAAATCAGTTTCAATGTTAAAATAAAAAAATATAACATTTTGGTTGGTTGCCCATGATCATGAATTTTGGAACACGCTGTATACTTACGTGTTAAATTACCGTAGACGCTGTAATAATCATACGCCGTATCGTTTATCAGATTGATGTAACTATTCTCGGGACAACCCAAAACCTGACAATTTGCAAAATATTCCCCTTTGTTCACACGTCGAAAATTTGCCGCTTCCACTGGACTATAATTGACGGCCAAGCCGCTTCTCCTGCTGGCGAACTCCAGACATCGCTCCAAACTGCGAAAATTCGCCGACGAAATTATCTGAGAAGTCGATCGATGACACGCTTTAATTTTGTAAAAAATGTCATAATAATTTTCCCCCAAACATTGGAAAGAAGCGACCAAACGACATACGAAAATAAAACACACAATGAAAGACATTTTGATGAATAAATTTTATTTTCATGCATTTCGCACATTTGTACAACGTTTGCGGATGTATCCTTCGGATGTATCAATCACGTCCGTTTAGTTGACGGGAGTAATTGAATTTGTACTGAAATGCTTCAGTCTTATATTCAATGCTGATTCAATTTTATTAAACACGTCATTTGGTGGAGCGTCCGTGTAAATCTAAAAACAAACGTAATACGTTTCCAAATTGAATTAATTCTTACCTTTTCAATTTTAGCCGAAAATTTGGCCGTGCCTTCTTTTACTTCCTTCACGTACGCAAAGATGTCTTTTTTCACGTCCTCTTCGTCGACTTGCCCCATTTTTTCTTGAATTCTCGAAATCATCTTGTAAGTCTCGGAATAAAGATATATAACGACGTCGACGTCCTTTACTTCCTTGACGAAAAGCACGGCCTGTTTACTTGTTCTTGGAAAACCGTTTAGTATGAATCCTCGGGCGTCGTTCACCCTTTTCAACATTTCTTCTTTTATAAGATCCACGACGATTGTCTGTAAAATGCGTTTTTTTTTGTGTGTTTGTTCAAACTGTCGAAATACTTACATCTGATACTTTTTTATTTTTATCTTCGAGGACTTCTTTAATGATCGACGCCCTTTCCGTTTCCAAATTCGCCTCTTTTCTGATCAGCGACGCAATCGAAACGATTTCGTATCCGGTGTTTTCGGCCAGTATGTTCGCCTGTGTGGTTCGGCCTGAACCTGGCGGACCGACGAGCCATATTATTGGAAGGTTGTTTTTCTTGATCGCCGACATGTCATATTGGGTTCGCTGCTCGTTAGGAACCTATTTCGGAAAATTTTATGTCCCGTCGGCGTGAATATCGTGTTACTTACATCTTCGATACATCCGAACACACCACCCATTTTGAATGAGAAACAACTCGGTATTTTTCCTAATTTATCACGAAAATACCCGCAAAATTAACATTAAAAGTCAAATTTTATAAACAACTGTCATGTGAATTTTGTTTATCGTTGGGAACGCGATGTGTGCGATCATTTTGAAAGATCTCATCGACTACTTAATATAAATTTTTCGCTAATTCATATTCCGCATTTTTAAATTTTAACGCCTTAAATTTTTGTTTTTGGATAAATAACCAATTTCATTGAAAATCGAAACCGTGGTCACTTTTATCGTACTGATGGAATACACAAAACCGTTTTGCGCGGAAACGATTAGTTCGGTCGTAATTCTTCCTAGAAAACTGAAACACAATCTGCGTTTTTCACTCACAGCTTGAAAATAGCGAAAATTACGATACAGAAATCTTGTTCATTGAATTCGCAGTTTTTTTTCTTCAAATGATGATTTTTGTAAAAATCGTAATTTTTTGGAAGGAGTTAACCTTGATTTTTTAACGATTTTCGTCTACTTTCGGATTTCATTCAAAATGGTGTTCCAAGTCGAGTTAGGTGAGCTGATGATGAATATAACGTCCATTTTGAGTTGCGACGTTCCGTTCGGCCGTAAACCTTGATTTTTTAACGAATTTCGTCAACTCTCGAATTTCATTCAAAACGGTGTTCCAAATCGAGTTAGGTGTGCTGATGACGAATATAACGGCCATTTTAAGTTGCGACGTTCCATTCAAATTTAAAATGAAGATGGGACCGCCGTTTTTGCGGATTTGAGTTTGGGTTAAGGTCAGTTATCACCTGTTAAAATATCTGTACTTATTTCAGAATCACCATGTATATATACAGTGAAAGCTCTCATAAGCGGACACTCACGGTTCCAACATATCTGTCCGCTTATGGGAGGTGTCCGTATATAAGAAAGTTAATTAAAAAAGGGAAAAAATTCGTAATTCGTCATTTTTATTAAATTGCTCTTCAATTGATAACCTTTAATCCAAATTAATAAAGTCATCATCCAGTTAGCTTTTACTTCGATCAATTTCAGTAAAGTTCCTCCAAAACTCTGCTAGGGTTGCAGTGGCAGATCATCATCTGCGTCATATTCCGTCAAGTCTACCCCTTGAGCT
>JAFFZR010011383.1:0-12093 GCA_018397195.1 Lethrus apterus | reverse complement strand
GTCAAAAGAAAAAATATTTATTGCGGTATTCTCTTACGTAATCTCTTCCGTACGTTATGAATCACAGAGCAACTCAAAAATATAAAAATATACAGGGTGTTCGATTTAAAAAATTAATCTTTATGCACGTATCTTAGCAACGCGACGTTCTTTTGTTTTATAATTTGCTGGGCGAAATGCGCATTACAAGCTACTTAAAGTTTGTCCATTTAACCTAGTTTGTATCTCTTTAAATAAAAAATTTAGCTATTGTATAATGATTCGTGAACACTCAGAATGCAAGTATTTTTAACTCCTTAACTAGCGATCCTAGAGAAAAATTGTTTTATAATTAATTATAGCAGGCATCCAGAGCAACTCAAAAATATAAAAATATACAGGCTGTTCAATTTAAAAAATTAATCTTTATGAACGTTTTATAATATATTGCGCGAAATAGCCATTACAATGTACTTAAACTTTGTCCATTTAACCAAGTTTGTATCTCTTTAAATAAAAAAGTTAGCTATTGTAGAATGTTCCCATGAACAGGCTGTATAAGCGGAATTCTGTCAACCTTAAAGATTTTTAAATTTTTAAAATGTGCAACTTATAAATCCAAATAACTTTTATTTTGAACATTTTTTCGTATCTCTAACAGCAACGTAGTTATCGAGGAAATACGCTTAAGTGGCCCAGCCTGAAGACTAATTGCCTAATTGATTTTATTACTATGTTTATATATGACCTTCGATAAAAGCAGTTATATACAGGGCTGAGAAAAAATAGAGAATGGGGAAAGAAGTGGAGAAAAAGCCTAAAATGATAGAAGAGGTTAACATGCATATAGTGTCTCTTTTTAATACGATAAAGAATTTTCCGTTATAAATAACAAACAACATCGAACGTAGCGACACCACATTAGGACCTATTTCCCATTTGGACATTCTGTTTGAGATTTGATAGATAGTTTGTTATTAACTGGAAAGGCGTTATATAAAAATGTGTTTATTATTATTTACTGTAATCAATGTTTTTTTATATAATTATGAATTAATTCACAAATTCTTAACGGTTTCAGATAAAAACTTGGAAGCAAATATTGCTGACGCGCGTTCGAACGCACCTTTTTCCGTACACTTCAAGTTGCTAAATTTCGTTATTTAAGACACGAACTAATCGTTTGCTGTAAAGATTTTTACGATAACTTTTATACACTCCATAATTATTATTAAAATGGCGCGACAAGATATTTAAAGTGCAAAATAATCCATAACTATGATTATTAGTTTCGGTTCTCGGACTTAAGGACTGTTGAAGAACCATTTGAAACGTGAAAGAAATCTAATCAAAGATAACACAAGTTGGCGTACTATTAAAACAAGAAACAATTTAAACAATTACATACGTAATCTTGAAATAACTGAATTTTCTTGATTAAACAGTTACTTTTTATTAAGATTTTTTCCATCTTACAAATCACAGGAAACTGTATGCAACATTTCATGTTTGCGATGTTTACCGATACTCAAAACGTGTACAATAATGTGACAAAAGCAAAATTGCATTAAGTAATCGTTTTGATAAATAAACAGTTTCGAGAACTTCCTAATACAAAGATATGTATTTGTTGAATGGCGTATATAAAAGTTACTTGGACAGTTATCGATGGATACAAATACGTTAAAATAAACTAAGAAACTAAGAATAATTGTATTCTTGGTGGCACGAACTATGAAGCGTTTCCATATATAGATTTACCTATCTAGATAAAGTTGCAATAACTTTAATGTAAGCGTGTTTCTCATCCTATGGTAATTTTAGAGTCATTATAGGAATTGCGAGTTTTAATTAATTAAGTCTTATTTTATATGCTCTCATGTAACATAACGATAGTTTATTTCTACGTATGTAATGCAAAAATGCAATTAATTTAATAAGACGTAATGATTAATAATTTATATCTATTGAACCATGAATTTAAATCTGTTCATACTTGTAGCCTTTCAAAGATGTTGAGCCGTTTCGAGTTTTTACCGCGAGCATTACTGAGATGATTGGATAAAGTCAATAATTTGCGGAAGTTGCATATGTAAATATATGTAAATAGCAGTTGGAAGATAACGATGTGGGTTAAAATAAGTTTTATCTCATCTTGTTAACTGAATAAAAGAGTATTAAACGTCCTAAAAGTCATACAGACAGAAAATGTATCCCTATATAACTTTAAAACGTTATACTCATAAAGTAATCGGGGGAGGAGGGGAGATATTGCTGTCTGCAGTTAATATTTCCTTGTGTATTTCGAAAGAAAAAAAATGTGTAAACGACTTCTTGACGACAATTGCCATTATATAATAATTGTTAGGTATGAAGAATTCAATAGTTTAACTATGCATGTCGGGTTTCAATAATTATCAGCGACAATTCAAGACCAGTAGTATTATTTCACGCAATCATTGTGAGATTGTCAGGACAACATTCCCTAATTTGCATTTTACAATATAAAATTATAGCGGGTGGGATTGACAGATTGCCTTTTAATTAATTAATTTGCAGATAAGAATGCAACACAATAGGTGGTACCCACTTTGTAGCTGATTTATATACCACCAACGAAACAATTATCGAATGCAGTTGTTAAGAATTTTAAATAGAATGCCTGGTTCCATTTTTACTGTCACAGAGTTAATTTATAATTATTTTTTTTTTGCTTCAGTGTTAATAATTATTAGTAAGTAAGTAAGTTTATTGATGTTCTAATTCCTATTCAAATTTTACAATATAATTGATGAATTACGCTAAAGAAGAACGGAATGGATGTATATACTACATTTAAGGAATGTTATGAATTTAGTTTACTTAGTTATGAAGAATTGGAGGAAATACTGGAAGAAAAAGGCTTAAGCACAAGAGAAGCCGAAATATTGGCAGGAGACAGAAACACCTGGAGACAGAAAGTGAATGAATAAGGAAAGTAATTAAATACCTCAACACTTAACAGTATATGAGGACAAGATTATATATATATATATATATATATACAGTGACCGGCAGAAATGTTGCAACATATGGGAAATTTTTTAATTATTGAAATATGGTAAAATTCGGGGGATAGGTTGTGCATGTCCACAAACACAAAAAATCGTTTTGACTCATGTCACGTGACCACTAGTATGGGGGGTAATTGAAAAAATATGCTACTAATCTGCAAAAAGTGAGGTTAGATGACATGATATCCCAAAAAGTTATTTGAAAAAGTTGCTTAGAATTCCGTTCTGAGGCTATGTGTATTTGTAAACATATTAAAAAAAATTAAAAACCACAATTTTGTCAATTTTTTAAAAATTATATTACATTACTTCTTTTTGGGCTTTGGCAGCTCAACATTAGTAAACTCTCTGAATTTGGTTGATAATCAAACAATTTTGTCAATTCTTGCATAACTAACAGAGTTAGAAGCAAAAATTAGGTTTTCAGTATGATGTTGCAAGTTGCAAGGGACTGTATAAAGTAGTAATAAATAAATTTTAAATTGTTTGTATGTTTAAGAAGCATCTGTATTCTTATTTGCTCCTGTCTATTGCCTAATAGTTAGTAAAATTTATTTATTACTACTTTATACAGTCCCTTGCAACAGCAACTAACATACTGAAAACCTAATTTTTACTTTTAACTCTGTTAGTTATGCAAGAATTGACAAAATTGTTTGATTATCAACCAAATTCAGAGAGTTTACTTCTGTTCAGCTGCAAAACCCGAAAAAAGTATGTAATTTAATGTAGAAAAAATTGTCAAAATTGTGGTTTTTAATTTTTTTTTAATATGTTTACAAAAATTGCCTCAGAACTGAATTCTAAGCAACTTTTTCAAATAACTTTTTGGGATATCATGTCATCTAACCTCACTTTTTGCAGATTAGTGGCATATTTTTTCAATTACCCGCCATACTAGTGGTCACGTGACATGAGTCAAAACGAATTTTTGGGTTTGTGGACATGCACAACCTATCCCCAAAACGAATTTTATCATATTTCAATAATAAAAAAATTTCCCATATGTTGCAACATTTCTGCCGGTCACTGTATATATAGTTATAATCAAGATTACTAAAGTTAAAAAAATATCTTTATTTCATCATAATTACATTATTTTCTTTATTTCCCATGCGACCATATTATTATCGTTAACATCTCACATTTATTATAGCGATGATACAAAGTGCCTTTCGTGTTCTTGATTCATCCATTACTTGTTTCCTTGTACTTTACTTCTACAGTCGAACCACGTATCATACTTCCATTTCTTTTACACTTTACATGTAATATGATGGCTCCTCAATTATATTTTTCTTTGTATCTGTTTATAGTTTTTATTTATAACATGTTACGCGTCGTACAACATCCATCTCTTATTTCCTCTGGATTTTCAACATTTTTTTTTTACAACGTTTTTGTTCTACTTTATAGCTTTTACATAAATTTTCTCAACAAATTAAATTACAACTAATGCACGGCGCCACCTATTGGCGAGCGCCGTATTCAAGGTCGCAAGCCCGGCAAGCATTTGACGCTCACAATAGCCTTACTGATGACGGTTAATAATCCAGAAACCAACGTTGCTCTGCAGATATGAACGAATAATGATTAAAGTCGAGCTCTTGTAGAAAATTTCTCAACAACTTTTTTTGCGAAGATATATTCCAAACACGTACAACAATTCGTCACTTCTATTTCAGCATATTTTTCAATTCTTCTACTTTCTCTATCTTCTAGAGACAGTATAGTCTTTTTCAAATTATTTGCAACTTTTTTCGAAAACCTTTAAAAAATATACTCTTTCTTTGATGTCACCAAGCTGGCAAATTCGACCATACCAACCAATTTAAGTGTGTAACTTGCGTTTGAGCTTCGCTATACACAGTCTGTTCACGGGAATATTCTACAATAGCTAACTTTTTTATTTAAAGAGATATAATCTTGGTTAAACGGACAAAGTTTACAAAGTTTAAGTACCTTGCAATGCGCATTTCGCACAATAAATTATAAAACAAAAGAACATCGCGTTGCTAAGATACAAGCATAAAGATTATTTTTTTAAATTGAACATCCTGTATATTTTTATTTTGTGAAGTTGCTTGATCGATAGTTAAGAAGATTAAAAATAAAGTAATAAAATAATAAAAATCAAAAAGCAAATGAACTGTTGTTACCAATAGTTATCATCCTCAACTTGCAACAAGTTGTTTTACAAATATTTTTCATCTTTCGAACTGCACTAATATGTTTTATGTATCTCACATCAATAATAATAAAAGAAATGTATTATTTATTTACCACTATTATAATTATAATTATAATGAAATTTGCAAAATTACTATCTCCAAAACTCTTTTAATAGTGGTTTTAGAGAAAAATATTCTTATTATTAATTATAGCAGGCAACCAGAGCAATTTAAAAATACAGAAATATACAGGGTGTTTAATTTTAAAAAAATAATCTTTATGCTCGTATCTTAGCAACGCGATGTTCTTTTGTTTTCCCCTGAACAGACTGTATATGTTATACAAATATCATAATGAGCGGACGCTCGTGTCATTAATTTTTGTAAATAAATTCCTAAAATCTTTAATTCCTTTTCACCGTAGCATTTTGTTAAAGATCTCCAGGTAAAATCAATCTTCATTATCAAAGAAGTTACAGGAAAAAAGTCGTTTAATTTGTTCGAGTGTTAAAAATAAAAATTCAAATAGGGTCGACTTTTTTATTTATTTGATGACAAGTATTTTGAGAATAAAAAAGAAATTTCTGCAATATTAACGCAAAAGACACTCAAAAATGTCTTATCGCTGCACTACGATTGAAATCGTCGCTGTAAGTCCAGCATGCCATTTCTGGTTTGTTCTTGAAGATATCGGAAACTGCTTTCACATTCTTTAGAATCAATTAGGGCTCAATAAGAAAATTAATAAAAATGTTAACTTAAAAAAATCCAGGAAATTTCATTTTAAATTTGATCATCGATGCCTTCACACTTTTATAATTAACTCTAAAAATTTGGCCCTTAAAATATCTCTGTCCGCAAAATATTTTTCCTTGAAATGACTTAAAGGTTGGTCAGGTTACATGATTATGAATATACCTAGGAGCGTTTGCGGCGAATTTTATTTTTTATATCTGCAACAAGAAATAATCGTATTATGATGAAATGACTTGATGGTGTCTATATGAAAATTGCATGGTTTAATCTTCACATTTAATTTAAGAAAATGCACAAATAGTTAAAGTACGGAGTGATATGTAAAATTCATTTATAAAGTTGAGCGATTTTTATTCGTTGCTATGGCAATTCGAATTGTTAAACAACTTCATGTGATACATCATTCTTTAGCTTAATAAGTTTTGTTTAGCATTGAGTGCTGGTCGATAGCTGATCGTGTAAAAATAGTACAGCGTTTTTTAAGAAGTGGTTCTGTTACTCAAGCTTGATGAGATTTTCGTAGATAGTTACACAGCGTAATGTTCCTCCTTCTGCGAAAAGCATTCGAAAATTCGAAAAATATTTTGCAAGGCCACATACAGCGAATATAAGGTCTGTTCTGCGTGAAATGTTCCCAAATTGTCTGATATAGCAAAATGTGGACGTTAATTATCCAGTTCGTTCTCCATATTTGAACAGCTTAGATTACTTTTCGTGAGGTTATTTAAAGTTCAAAGTATTCACGAATCGTCTATATAATTTAGATGAACTGAAAGACAGAATTCGATTGACCATTGCTGATATTCCTGCAGAAATGTGTCGACATGCAATGCATGATTCAGTACGTCGTCTGGCGGAGAAGTGCATTCAAAGATGTGACGGCCATTTCAAGGATTAAAAAAAAAAAAAAAATTAAAATAAGTTTTAAAATAAAATCTTAAATGTTTACAGTTTCTATAGTACGTTTAATAAATAAAGTTCCTTTGTTGGTTTAATTGTTATTGTAATTTCAAATAACTCAGCTTTAAAAAAGACACTTTTACAATGAGTTGAAGAGTAATGCAAGAAGGAATTATATAATTTGCTTTATAGTCAAAGTTATCGTCAGGAATTTCACAATTCATAAAACTCTAAATTAAAGAAACGCACAATTATTATTATTATTATTACAAAAATTGTACTTATATTGCAAAAGAAAAAAAATGTGTGCATGCAAATATTCTTTTCAACAAAATATGCTGTACAAATATATAAAAAATTTAATCAATAAAAAGTAACCAAATAAATGAAGAATTATAATAATATGTGTTTATAATTTTAAACGTTCTTTTGCCTTAAAATTTTGAATTGATTACAAGCTAATATTAATGCAAATGTGTAATAAAATTGTATAACTACCAACTAATGACGACATCTAATTAGTTTTCATGACAAGTGTTATCAATCAACGCAGATATACACTGGATGGGTGTACCAAGATGTTTATAGACGAAGAAACACTCCAAGAAATTAATTTGCAATCGGATAAAATATTCTACACTTTCAGATAAGAATTGCATTATCTGCATATGTCTACGACTTAATTGATTATGAATGCTATATTAAAGTGAATTATTAAATCAATCAAATAATGACTCATTACAAATATAAAACGTTTAGCGATTAAAAATAGTTTTTGAATGAATTTGAATATAATTCCTATTAACGTTTTATTAAAGTTACCTTGGATTGTAAATTATTATTCATTTAATTGTTGCAATTTAGCGAAAAATTCTATCAATAAAGGTAACATTTTTAGTTCGATATGTATAAAATAGTACAATGCTAAATTTGTAGCATTTTCACAAGATAAATTACGAAAAGTATTTTAAAGGTATGACCAGTATCTAGGGATTATTGAGAAAGTGAGAAAATGTGTCCTTTGACTAATTAAATGTTTAGGTTTAGGTAATCTGCATTATTAGTTTAATAATAATAAATATGTTAAATTAAAACTAAATTGTAAATAAAAGGTTGCTCAGTTTGGTCTGTAACTTAAGTATAAATTAGTATAAATAAGTATAAATAATAATAATGATTAATTTATGCCAAATAAAATATTATAAAAAATATTGAAAGAGAAACACATAATATAAAGTAAATTTAATTTGAAATAAATTAGTGCAAAAATTCATTCAAATTTAATTTTTTTCGCAGACCAAATAAATAAATAAATATATTATATAAATTTATATATATGTATAAAATATCACATTATAAAAACGCGTTTAATACAAAATTATAAATAAAAAAAATTCCTCTAAAAATGGAATTTAAAGTAATATCGGCAAAGTGATATATAAATTCCAGATGAGAGTTTAGACTTCCTTAAACATCTCATTTGAGACAAGATATGAGTTATCAGGTTGTTACCTTAATGTCTTATTTAAATCACTAAATTTATAATGAAAAGAAAATTAGTCAAATATGTATAACAATTGCTACTAGACAAGTGTTGTGAGGGAATTCGCACATTCATATAACATGCGTACCATTTGCGTTCTCTGCTATAATTTAAACGATAAAACTAAATAATTTTTGTTGCATTTGTAAAGGTGTTTAAAAATAAATCAATTTTATTTTATGTAACTTTCAAGTTTCAGTTAGCATCGTTTATTACTTATTTATTTAATTTAATCAATTACAAAATGAAATTGAAGTCACGTTCGTATTTCTTAACAGGAAATTTTATTTCGCCTTACAAGAGGTTTTGAAAGTATGTCTTAATGATATATTATCGTTATGATTGTGGCAATCATATTAATGATGGGCTTAAGTTATGCCTGTAGCAATCCTAGGTATGCAACGGAAACAGGTTGAAATGAAGTAGATGTATAATGAATATTAAGGTCTGAATATGTTTTCTAATTTATTATTATTATTTTTTTTAATTTGTCTGTTTGGATTAATTAAAACCCAGTCATAAATTACGTAAATGGTATGTTTAAACTGAAATATTATAAAGTTATAAATAATTAATGTATTGGACATATGCTGACTTCAAGCACATAAAATTCTGTGCAGTGAATAGCGAATTTCATTTTTTAAAACTTACGTTTTCTTAAAATTTTGATATTTAGTTTGATGGAATTACAAATTTTTTATTCTTTAAACGATGACGATAAAATTATGTAGATCAAAGAAAAAAGTACTGTTTTGTATTAATTAATGAAAATTTAAATCTAAAAATACTAAAAAAAAGTGAATCCAAAAATACTATTAAAAGAAAACGTGAAATCAAAGTTAAATATTTAAAGTGATATTTTTTTGAAGTTTAACTGCTTCAAATACGGAGAAATGAGAACTCCTTCTACTGCTTTTCATCTATTAATCATTTTACAGAAAAAGTAATATGTCGACGTGGTGGCGTAGTGCAGTGTTACCAACCTACTAGGTTGGTATGGATGGCAAAAGGTTGTTATATGGGCTGGGTTCGCTTCGTAAATTGAAGTTATTGAAACTGAAAATGTCAGTTTTTAAAATTTATAGTTATATAGGCATGGGTTAGGTTCGCCCATAATTGAAATTATTGAAATTCAAAAGGTCAGTTTTTAAAAGGGTTAGGTTCGCTCCGTAATTGAATTTCAAAATTTATAATTTATGGTTAGGTTGGCATGGGTTAGCTTCGCTCCGTAATTCAAATTATTGAAATTCAAAATGTCATTTTTTAAAAATTTATAATTTATGGTTGGATCGCGCCGCAATTGAAATTCAAAAGGTAAAAAAGAGTACAAAAGAAGTATAAAATGGAGTACAAAAGAAAATACAAAATTCAACCTATAGCAGTGATGGGGAAATAGATTTAGAGGAGGGCCGTACAAAATAATTTCAATATTTAGACGCACCAAATAGGATTTATTACAAGTAACATAAAATTAATCATTTTTATTAATTTAATGTTTAGACGTGCTGGGTTTATGTGACAAATGAAATTTTGATTGTTCATTAATTATGTCATCGAAATTTGGCTCTATGTCACTGCAACTAATGCGCAACACGCATTAAAGATGTTCATCTGTCATCTTATTCCCCAATTTGTTTTTACGAAGCTGTTGAAACCTTGTTGAAAGTACCCTGGGCTGCAGCTCATTTAACCCTGTGGTTAGGGTGGCCCTGATTGTAGAATGACGTTGAATGTTATAATTGTTATTAACCTAATAATAAAGTCAAGTAGAAAATATTTTAATAAATTCGGGTAGGCATAAAAACAGGATACACCCCTAAAAACCCATTTTCTCCCTAAAAACACCCCTAAATATTGCTGAAACCCCCTAAGTTGCCACCACTTGTGTTGTGTAACGTACACTAGTACCAATTTATTGTCGGCAACTCATTCAAATGAGCGCAAGGCAAGGACAAAGAAAATTACAATACAAAAATTTTCGAAAATTTAAATTCAAGATAGGTCATTTTTCCAGATTTGGGTTTACGATAGGGTCAACTATTACCTGATGAAATAATGGGTGGCTGTTGTAAACTCAGGTACCTTCCCAGTTAGAAGAGTATTTTTTTGTTGGCTTCGACGGTCGACGTTTAGTCTAATTTTGTAAAGCAAATCTTTAGGGCTGCTGCTGCAGGATTGCTGCGACTGCTACATTTATTTAAACTCACTAAAACCATTTTTTGCCAGTTTTGTAATAATTTCAATAATAATCCTGATGATGTCTTATGAAATAGTAAGCGCCTCTAGGTGGAAAAATAGAAATGTTTCCGAAAAATTTGATTATGGACACTGAAGCCTTGTATTACTTATTTATCCGTGCCCGCTGCTTATCAATAAATAACAAACAATAATATTTAATAATTTAATAAAATTGAATTGTAGTGTTAGAGTTAATCGATTTTTACAGAAGTTCTAATAACTCCAGCTGCCAAAATTTCAACGTCCTATTTTTATTGTAGTCAGTAGTTATATTAGAAGAAGAAGAACCTAATTAAATGAATTAATTAATTAAATGAACGTGGTGACAATTAAAGTCAACATTGTTTATCTTCAGAAAAATATGCATATGTGTTATAAATATTGTCCACTTATGTCATCTATGAAAAGAAGAAAATCTGAGCAATTTAAAAAGAAGTTAATTAATCAAAACTATGTTACAAAAAATGTGATTATATTTTGTTCGAGAATGAAATTTAATTGTATAAAATAACAACTCTAATAAATTATAAGTTAATATATTTAATGCGTTGGCCATTTTACAGTCGAACCGGAATATATGTTTCCGGATTGTTAAAATCGCATGTTTATCTACTTAATTTAAATTTGTTTAAAAAAGATTGTAATTCATGCAGGCGTGTACATATACGTTTGTTGCAAGTCTTAATTAAACATACAGAATGCCGCTACTGTTGGTAGTGTTAAATATTCAATAGGTTATACAATCCTCGAGTTTCGCTATGCGGAGCGGCCATTAACTTCTTTTTTATAATTTACAAAGCTGTTAAACAATATAGAAGGCGGTGCTTGAGGTGCAAAGGGCGTGAAAGAACCGCCCCGGCGCCGTACCGGAAGTACGCACGACGGTGTGTGACGCCAAGTATGTGCGAAGTACTTTTACGTGCCGAATGAACGGCGGCGCCATTGGTGGGATATAGCATGGCACAGCCGACTCATACAATATTTATAACGAAGGAAAACATGCTTATTATAAACAGCATTGCAGAAAATGCAAATAAGTTATTATCGCCAATTACTATTATACGTATGTGTATGGATTTCTGAGGAAACTTTGTTGAATGAATAATGGTCGAATATTTTAGAAATTTTAAGCATTTTGCAACGCAACTTGTAATAAATATATTGGTACTGAATATTATGAAATGATTAATGAATATTTTATGGATGATTCTATCATATGTATAAAATTTTGATAATTTATTCTCTTTTTTTTCTTTCTTGAGCGTGCAACCAAAACTCAAGTTGTGCAATAAAATATATTTATTACGACACACAATATTAAGAAATATAAAAATGTGTTTCGTGATCTTCGTCGGGTAATAAATATATTTGACGTTTGTTATTTATTCACTATGGAAACATTCTTTAAAAAGCATAGTTTACTATAAATTTGTTTCATCAATTAGTTCAAAGG
>JAFFZR010011381.1:0-12689 GCA_018397195.1 Lethrus apterus | reverse complement strand
GAATCTTCAGTTATCCAGTTAATACCTACTCCCAATCTTTAATTTACAATAGCGAAGTTATCTTTAGAGATAAATATGCCAAGCGGCATATCGCTGAACTCTACTTGAAAATACCTTTCAAACGGTATGCGATTTGACCCCCCTTCCCATTAAAAAAAAATCAAGTTGGCTGTGCTGCTCCAGAATTTGTCAGTTAAAAAAATAACAAAACTGTGGAAATAATAGAAGGCTTTGTAAACAGCATGCATATTTAATTTTATCGATTTAGCTTGAATAGTTTTGGAATAACAAGGCCGGTTCCATACATTTGGTACGCACTGTATGTAAAGAATGTCGCTGAACGTTACGGACAACGTCAATGTGTCAATCGATTTTTTACAATTCCATCTCTGATCAATGAACTTGAAGATCGAGTGAACTAAAATTTTTAATTGGATTGCGACGATTTGCATTCGGCCAGCTAATCGAATGGCGACTTTTTCTCCCATTCGATCAAAGTTGAGTGTCTTGTTGTTATTTTTCACGCCGCCAATTAGCTTGCGCTCGGTTAATCTGCAACAGAGTTTGTCTTCGGGAGCAACTTTTTGCGCCGTCAGACGGAGCTTCCCACGACGTCCTCGAAATCGCACTCTTGAGCGTCAGTACTTCAGTAGTACGTGTATCGTGGGAGTCGTCACAAGTTCGATTAATATATAATTTTTATTCAATGATTACCATGAAAATTAAGTTGGGTTGGCATCAACTCAATTCATATTTTTTATTTTTTTATTATTGTGTATACATTCTTAAAACCCGTCCTTGATTTTCGACACGTTTTCTTCCCAAAAATTCTTCGTACATTTGCGAGACGGTGTAAACTCAATTAAGGCGCTCGGCGATGAGAATTTATTTCCCCGTCGCCGTATTTGTTAATCCCTCGGCGCGCATGAATAATGATATTGGTTTTTGGCGGAGTTTATCGCCTCGACCACGCGAAAGCCAATTTACCGCCGGAGATTTGGGTACGGGTCGGCCCCGCTCCGAATATATATTGTCCGCATAAATTCTTACCGTCTTGTTAGGCGGACGAATTTAACAATTTCAATTTGGACCGGAACAAAAAAAAATTACAGACGGCGAAAAAAGGGCTCATAATGCATTTAAAGTAAATATTTGACATTTTTATTAGCGGACAGCGTTATTGGACAGCGTAATGGGTAGGTGTGCTCCGAGAACACGTTATACCACTTTCTCATTACGCGAGCCGTATAATGTCTTCTACGGGTAATCGGAATTATTATGTGAATATTAACCGGAGTAATTAGCAATTTCGATTGTTGGACGTTTCTCCGTTTCATCTGTAAGTTGGTATTTATTGTGGGATTTTTTTACAAAGTTTCTAATCATTTTTTTAACTTTTTGTTGTACATGGAAAACGTGTCCTTAAATAAATTTTTGCAATTTTCCTTTTCCTTAAAAATATTTTTTAACAATTTTTTTTGGTCTATAAATGAAAGATCTTGAGATCTTGTTTGAACGCCATTCGCGTTGCTGTATTAGCAGGACGATCTGATCATTCTCATCCATCACCTTCTTCAAACACGTCAATTTAAAAATACCTCGATAGTTACAACCCGTCGATAATGTTTATTAACTTATCTCGCATTAAAATACCCGAATATTTAAACAGGTTTCTCGTCTCTCGTGCGTACGTTCGCCGATCGTAAATTAAACGGACGAGATAAAAAGCGCGACGGAACACGTCCTTTTTTTATTGTTTTTATTGTTTATTCTTTCGCGTCAAGAAGTCGACTATGTAAATACGGCGTGGGCAGCAGCGCCGGGATCGTTTTATTTCAGCGATTTTATTGGCGAGATTCCTGCCCGCCGATTCTGATTATTTTCGCGGTTAAAAAAAGCGGCAATTTATTACGGGCACCGAATAAGGTGTGTTCGGGCGAGTCATTGCGAAAAGCAAAAAAAAAAGAAAAATTATCGTTAAGCACTCGGACACTTTCGCGCGACAACACGGGACGTTTTTTCTTATGTCGTCTAGATATTTATGAGCTTTTCAAAATCCGTTTCTGCATTCTTAATGTGATTTTTTTGCAAACGTCACATTTTTGTTCGTAAAGTCAAGTACGATAAATTAAACGAAAAAAAAAAAAATTAATTGTTGCTTATTAAATGAGAATTTAGCATTTTATATCGATGTCGCTCTGCTCACTTTTGATCGTTTTAGGATCAATACAGTAACAATGGAAAATCTTTATTTAAAGTTGAATGGGAAGAAAATCCCAATACAGGGTCTTACAAAGAAGAGGGAACGCTCAATAACTTTATTATTTTGAGTTTTACAAAAACACGATGAAATTGTTTCTTTTTTAAGAACATATGCGCTGTTTGGCGGCATCTTCAATTGTTTTTTTCTATTTCCGGTTAAACCGGAAACGGATACAACTTTGGTTTTTTAAATGACACTCCGTATATTTTTTGAATTTTTTTGATTCGTTACATTTTTTACTTTCTGTACGTACCAAATTTTATGGGTGTTTTATAAGAAAATTTTGCTGTAAATCTCAAAAAAAAAAACAAAAAAAATTCAGTGTTCATGACAGCTATTTAAAGAAAAACAAAATATCTATTGCCATGAAAACAAATTTCTTTAAGTATTTGACATCTGTCACTTCTGTCAGAGTTTGTTTACATTTAGTTTGAAAACATTCTACGAAATAGATAATAATAATAATAATATTTATAATCTTTAATAGATATACTATGGGCGTTCTGGCTCAAAAACGCGGGTTATTTCTTATGGTGGTCCTTTTTTGTTTTTTTGGCCCTGACATTTGACCTTTGACCTTGACGCTCACGTGGCCATGCCTACTTTTTGGTTTTAGGGGATGACTATAGAACAGGCTGAGTTAGGTTCGAACGCGAACCTAACAGGATGAGTTAGGTTCACACTCAGGTTGGATCAGGTTCACGTTCAAACCTGTTAGGTTCGCGTTCGAACCTAACTCAACCTGTTCTAAAGTCATCCTTTAAAACCAAAAAGTAGGCATGGCCACGTGAGCGTCAAGGTCAAAGGTCAAATGTCAGGGCCAAAAAAAACCAAGAAAGGCGCACCCATTACTACTAAAAAGTGAATTTGGACCTCCATAAGAAATGACCCGCGTTTTTGAGCCAGAACGCCCATAGTATATCTACTAATATAAGCTCGCTCGCCTTCCACAATTTTGTTGTCGTTATTTTATTTCCTTTAAATTTATTGCACAACTATTTCAATTCGTGTCACTATTTGGCCTTATTTTCATCGTAATTAACCAATTACGTGCGGTTATAATTACCTGAGGTATTGCGGCAAAGACCGTAAAAACATTACAATTAAAATTGACTTTCGATTGTCACCTAATCCCATAAATTTGAATAAAATCTTTTTAAAAACGAAACGTTTTGAAAATTTAGTCCTAAAAACGGTTTCGAATGTGAACCTTTCGACAGATATTGAGTAGCTTAAGGCCAACTATCGAAAAAATCTGAAAACGTACGAAAACGAGGCCACGTATTAACGATCGGAAAATGAAAACTAAAATTTAATTGGACGTCGACGTAAACGTCTGACGTAGACATCAATCTTGAAGGCAGGCAATATGACTAAAAAAAAAAAAATACATTTTTAATGAATCTTGAAGTAGTACTTCTAAAAATGATTTGTCATATATTCCGAAATAGGTCTCATTATTTTAACTGGTGATAGTTGAACTAGGCCCAAACCCAAATCCGCAAAAACGGCGGCCCTATCTTCAGTTTAAAGCATTCGGTTCTAAATACGGTCCTGTAACCATTTTAACGTGTGTTATGTTAAAAGTAGCTTGCTTTGTCGGAAATAACATATAAAATGTTGCAAAAGAACCTTTAAATGCGACGATTCGGCGTTATTTTCATTTTTTACTCCAAAATAAAAAAAAATTCTGGCACATCCTTTAACACAGCGCCATACATAAGGTTTTTACATAACGTTTCGAATAATGTTAATGTCACCTATTAAAATATTAATACCTACTTCTGAATCATCCTGTATACACAAAATCAAATTCTATATATTTCTTCATCCTGATGTATTATTATAGAAACCATCGAGGAATGGCCGAAAATGATTCAAAAGAAACGAAAATCTCCGTCCTGGTGCCAGCTTCGAATTTACTGTCATTTTTGGTGGAAATCAACATAGACGAAAAAACCATCGTCCATTTTCAAAAAATCATCTTTGGATAAAAGCGTGAATTGGCAATATTCCTTTCCGACATATATTCAAAGTCAAGAAACAAGAAACCATAAGAAATTACACTCCTAAAACCATAACACGAGACACAAACATGGGATTGTGGATTTAGGCTTCCAATTATCTGAACTATGTCGGGAGTGTTGGCCAGCGTGGCCAGTTTGGCGATCGGAGTCGGAACGAATCCGTTAACTTTGGTCGGATTGGTTCCGATTTTTGCCGCAGGACTTACGTTTCTAAGGTACATATCGGTGGATCCGGAGGGTCATCCCATCGATAGGGAATGGGTATGTAAACATTTTTCGAACGGAAACTGATATCACTGAATAAAAGTAGACAAGTTCTCGCAAATTCTCGCAAAAGTTATTGTAAATCATGAAAAGTTAGGAAAGTAATGGAACTTGCCACACGTTGGGCGCCGAGCGTGATTTGTAAATTTTCAATTTCACGTGCATCTTAATGTCGTTTATTAAATTTTCATGACAGTTCGCGACTGAATTACGAATCAAATTTGCTGATATGGACAATAATTATCAAAATTTTACCCCATGTTGGGCGGCAAATATGGTGTAACCAAAAGCTATAACGTATTTTGCCCCACGTTGGGCGTCAAAATTTAATGAATTTATGATCAGTTTCAAATTAGTTCGAAAGCATCAAGTTTTGACGAGTTTCTTCACATAAACCACATATAAATCTACGAAACATATTTTATTTTACTCCAAAGTTACACCGCGAAAATCACTTCGTGCATCCTAAAAGTAGTTTATTAAATTTTCATGGCAGTTTTCGGCTAAATTACGAATCAAATCCCTTCTTGTTCGCTGATAAAGACAATAATTTTAATATGAACACTTTACCCCACGTTGGGCGGCAAATATGGTGCAACCAAAAGCTGTAACGTATTTTTCCCCACGTTGGGCATCAAAAGAATTTACGATCAAATTAGTTCGAAAGCTCCACGTTTTGACGAGTTTTTTCACATAAACCACATATAAATCTACAAAACACACTTTATTTTACTTCACAGTTATACCGCGAATATGACTTCGTCATAGTGGGTGGTGGATCCGCGGGAGCGGTGGTCGCCTCTAGACTCTCCGAGATATCCAACTGGACGGTATTGTTGTTAGAAGCGGGCGGAGACGAAAATGAAATATCGGACATACCGAGTCTGTCCGGATATTTACAGATGTCGGAAATGGACTGGATGTATCAGACGTCGCCTCCTGGTGATTCGCCTTATTGTCTAGCTATGATCGGCGATAGATGCAACTGGCCCCGAGGAAAGGTAATAATGTATATAATAGGATTTGTTTAAAAAAAAATTCGCATATTGTTTTATTTCGACTTCGTGGGGGCTTAGAAACTTACTAGAAATTTTATTTTGTTTTTTATTAAATAAAATTTACGCCATTTTTTTTAAAACACATGAAACATATATTTAGCATCCAACTTTCGGAAAAATTAAATCAATAGACACAATTTACTTTATAGACATAGCAAGACTAATAAAGTGATACAAGAAGCTGATGATTGACTGACTGACTGACTTTTTACAAGGGTAGTGTAATTAATAATCAATAAACAATGTTGATCGCTCGCTCAAGCGATGGCTTAGATTTGCAAACTTGTGTATTTTCTTTATTTTCTTCATTTTTGTGTTTTTTTATTTTTTTTTCATGTGCTAATTGTTGTTTCTTCTATCTTGGCTCCTTTATGTCCCGTTTCTGTGACGTGAGCGTAATTTTGAAGGCCCTTATGTGTTTTTGTATCTTTCTTGAAATTTCCTATCGGTGGGACCAATTAATTCTTTGTTGTTGTCTTCGATATTGTGCATTCGTGTTTTATTCGGTTTGTTTGTTTTGCATGCTGTTTTAATATTATATATTGTTTAAAATTCATTGCTATGTTGTATTTACCTTTATCACTATGTGTAAAAGTGCTCAAAATTGCATGTCTCTTGTTGTTGTTTTTTTTTTGTTTATTATCCTTTTCTTATAATTATTGTTTATAGCTATTTATTAGAGTGGTTTTGTTTCCGGGGTTTTGCTTGTGTTTAGAGACGTTTAGAAGATATTTAGATTTTTCGAAAAAAAAAAAACTTCGCCACTAACATATTCAGAACATTTTATTTTTTTATTATAACATTATATCATTATTTTACGCAAATCACAATGTCTTCATTTTGTACCTTCCAGGTTTATGTGTTTTTGTAAATAAAGTAAAGTCTAATACGCTAGGAGTTAATAATGGTGTCCCTCAGGGATCGAGTCTGGCCCTATACTTTTCATTGTGAATATAAATGACTCACCTGCTAAGTTATTTATATAAGTAATGAATAGTATAGGGCCCAGAACCGATCCCTGAGGAACATCTGCTAACAAACACGACGGTCGATGTACTATGTAACGGAGGATTAAAAACCTTTGGGCAGTATTGGATAACAACGAATGGCCGTATTATGCCTTTTCTTCACCATTATTGGTTTAAATGTGTAACAAATTCAATTAGTGACGCCTCGCTTCCACAGACTTGATAAAAGACGTTTGCTTTGCCTTTTCCTCGAAATTACTAAGAATTACAAATCTTTCTATTAGGACAGCCATTTTTTTCATCATCATTCCGATCTTTAAAATTTACCCAACAGATATCTCTAATAACGCCTTATAGTAATTATCCAACATTGCTAAACTTTATGAGTAAATCAATAATGGCATCCCACCGCATCAACATGGATTCGTGTCGAACCACCTCATTAATTTAACTTTGAAAGCGCACATTATCTGAGAAGCTTTCGACCAAGTTAGGTCGATGATGCGTATACAGATTTTATAAAGGCATACATCATAATGTGCTTTCACAAGAGCTTAATTTATTTGGTTTCTCACCAAAATTGCTTAAAATGATGACACCATTCTCTATAAGCGTAAAATTAGTGGTTTAATGGTTCAGTTTCATATGAATACATTTGAACTCTGGAGTTACACAGGGTTCCAATTTAGGCCCGCTGCTTTTTGTTATTTTTATAAAATAATAAAACTTATTGGCCAACGAAAATGAACTCCATCAATTATCCTGAGGTTTCTATATTGCGATTCAATGTTACAGTGCTGTTTCGTGCATTATTCAAGAAAAAGGTCTCTCTCCCTCTCTCTAACACACACGCACAACCATCACCAAAAAAACTAATATCCACGTTGTCTTCATTTCGTTTAGACGAAGCTTCTGAAGCGTAGACAACAGTCCTTTGATAAACATCTTGAAACCATAATAAAAATATAAACAGTTTAACATTTTCAGGTCCTGGGCGGTTCGAGCGTATTAAACGCGATGATCTACATCCGCGGAAACCGTCGCGATTACGACCAATGGGCGGCGTCGGGCAACACCGGATGGTCGTACGACGAAGTGCTTCCCTACTTCATCAAATCCGAAGACAATCGAAATCCTTACTTGGCACGTACCGATTATCACCAAACCGGCGGCTATTTGACCGTCCAGGAATCGCCTTGGCGGACGCCTTTATCCATAGCTTTCCTACAGGCGGGAAAAGAACTGGGGTACGAAGTGCGCGACTGCAACGGCGAAAAACAAACCGGTTTCATGCTGTCGCAAGGAACCATACGGCGAGGACACCGATGTTCGACGTCGAAGGCGTTTCTGAGGCCGGTACGTAACCGGCGCAATTTGCACGTCGCCAAAAACGCACACGTCACGAAAGTTGCGATCGATCGAAACACGAAAAGGGCTTACGGTGTGAAATTTACTAGAAATAATCGACCGCAAATGGTGAGAGCGCGAAAAGAAATCGTACTGTCCGCTGGGGCTATTGGAAGCCCGCAAATTTTGATGTTGTCCGGAGTCGGTCCCAAGGACCATTTAGACGAGTTTAAAATACCCACTTTGAGCAACTTGAAAGTCGGACATAATCTACAAGATCACATCGGTCTGGGAGGTTTTACGTTTATCGTCGACGATCCGATAACTTTTACGAAGAAGCGCTTTCAAAACATGCCGGTGATTATGGACTATTTAATGAGGGAAAGGGGACCAATGACGTCTTTGGGCGGGGTGGAAGGTTTGGCGTTTGTCAATACGAAATACGCCCCTAAAGATGGATTATGGCCCGATATTCAATTCCATTTTGCACCCAGCAGCATCAATTCAGACGGCGATCAAGTGAAAAAAATCACCGGATTGCGCGACAGCGTCTACAACACCGTTTATAAACCGTTGGGAGACGCCGAAACTTGGACGATACTACCATTATTACTTCGTCCGAAAAGCACCGGATGGGTACGTTTGAAATCCGCCAATCCGTACGTCTATCCTGACATCAATCCAAATTATTTTACGCACCGAGAAGACGTATTGACGTTGATCGAAGGTATAAGGATCGGTTTGAACGTTTCGAGCACGTCGGCCTTTCAACGATTCAATTCGAGACCGCACAAGATGCCCTTTCCCGGCTGTAGAGAGTACGAGTTCGACACGGACGATTATTGGGAATGCAGCATCAGGCACTTTACGTTTACGATTTATCATCCGACGTCTACGAATAAAATGGGACCGGCCGACGATCCGGATGCGGTCGTGGACCCGCGATTGAAAGTCTACGGTATCAAAAATTTGAGAGTCATCGACGCATCAATAATGCCGAAAATCATCAGTGGTAATACGAATGCGCCCACCATCATGATAGGGGAAAAAGGAGCCGATATCATAAAGGAAGACTGGCTTGGAATTAATGGACGTATGAAAAGATAACATGGCATACGGCACATGACACATGTCACATGACACATGGCACATGACACATGGCATATGGCACATGGCATATGGCATAATACATTAAATGCACGACTGGATATTTTTGGGCTTTCAACGAAATATTAATGCCACCACCTTTAGCCAAGGATGCTGCAATCTGGAATCTTTGTTTGAGGAACACTTAGATTCGAAAAAAAAATTAGACTAAGAAAGCATTATCGATTAAGATCAGACGGAAAGGATAAGTTTTGTAGTCTCAATATAAATATTTTGATGAAAGATTCATAGCTAAAAATATCCAAAAATCTTGAAAGATTACTTAAAAGTGTTTTAAAAAAATAATCCAGTACTTTAAATAGAACAAAATTAAACAAACGGCTTCTACAACCCCAACTTCTATATACACTGATTCTGTTCGTATCGCAGTCTCCAATCAGAACTTTTGAGGAAGAAGTTAGAGTGAAAGTGTAAAGATAATACATATGGTGAAAGACTAATAAACGAACGAATAAACATCAGGTTTTCCAATCTAAGTCAAATTAAATACGTTAGGAACTTTATTTATAAGAAACATTTACTTGTAAAAATTTATTGTAAATATTTCTTTGGCATTATTTTAATGAAAAATGTTGTTTAAATAACGAATGATTTGTTTTAATTTCACTGGATTACATTCAAGAGTCATAATGTTGACAATCAAGATTCAACACTTTGAGATACTTTGAGATAATAGAATAAAATAATAGGATCAACCTTAATATTATTGATCCTAATTTATTCAACCTCTCAAGGTATGCACGATAGCAATTATTATCACGTCACTGTTGAAAATATAAGTTTCGTGTCTTGAAACAAAATGTTCAACAACAGTATTGATTATCAAGATAATTTTAGTGATTGCGAAATAAAAATCAACACAGAAATGCGCTGAAAGTGAAATCGAGACACAAAAAAGGATCATTTTTCAAAAAACTGTGAAGTAAATATTCAAAATTATACAAATTTAGGCAACATTTTGAAAATTATAAAAATATAAAATCAAAATTATTCTTTTAATTAGAGATCTCTCTCTCTCTCTCTCTCTGTCTCTCTCTATCACCATCTATGGCACATACCAGGGGGCGTTCACTATTATCCATAGAACCTTGTTTTGAAATCGTTGCAAAATTTCCAGGTTAAATTTACTGGCCGAACCCCACAGATGGATGCCATAAGTACATATAGGTTTTAGTATGGCTTTGTAGAATAGGAGTTTATTTTCAAGTGATAATCGAATTGCCTACCGATGATCCAGTACATTTGTTGCAATTTTAGCCCAAGTTGTTTTCTTTTGATAAACATGTTTCCTCCAAGTCTCTCATCTAAATGAATGCCTAAATATTTGGTGGAATCTGTTCCCACAAGCTGTCTGTTGTTTAAATAGACTGGTTTCGTGTCGTGAGGTAAACGTGTGGGTCGATTTTTTATCGTTTGCTCTCAACTTCCATTTTTGCAACCACTTATCTATTTGACTTGGCTTGCAAATTTGAGAATGCTGCCTGTGGATCGTTATGGGAATGGCAGTTGTGGTTAGTCTAGTTGATGGTAGGTCAGCTGTGAAGAGTGGGTATAATACAGGACATGTTACACAGGGACTCCAGATTTCCACATTTCAGAACTGACACCATTTGTTTTACTAGTGAATGACGATCAGATAGATACGATTTCAGGATCAGGTGGTAATGATAAGGGAGGATTTTCTTTAGCTTGTAGAGGAGACCGGTATGCCACACTTCATCAAAGGCTTGACTCATGTCTAGGAAGAAAGGCAGTAGCTTTTATTTTCTAGATCGTTGCTTATTTGATTTACTAGACGGTGTGCTTGTTCTATTGTTTCATGATCAGCGCGGAATCCAAACTGATGGTGTGTTAAGTTTTTTCAATATCGGTTCTAATCGTTTAAGGACGAGTTTTTCGTATAGTTCGAAATTATAGGTAGTAGACTAATGGGTCTACAGAGGATCGGCTCCTTGGGATTTTTTCCAGGTTTTACTATCATGACGATCTCAGCGACATGTCACTGATTAGGAAAGCGAGCATAGGCCGGTATTGCGTTGAATATATGCGTTAATGCCATGACTGATGATTTCAATACTAAATGCTGACAATTCATAAACTAAAAAATGGAAATAAAATGTTATTTAAACTCTCAGTGTTCAAGGTAAATATTGTTTTAAAAATAGACGAAAAACATAATCAAGAGTCCGAAAGTGATCTCGATAAATTGAAGACTTTTTTCCAAATATCTCAAAAACAAATGAAGATCGGTAGAATTTCTTTTCGAATTATTAATGAGCAACGAATTACGCATCTCTGCCCCAACTTAACCTTTTAAGCTAAGCGAGATGCCAATGGTGAGATTTGAAAAATGGGCACGGTGTGTTTGTGTGTCGTAATAAATATATCCAGAATAACTCGGAAAAAATTAAAAAAAAAAATGACGACCTAAATCGGACAGTTAGAACAGTATGTCGGAAAAAATAGATTACATGGAAGAATCATTCAAAACAGTAGAAAACTTACAAAACAAAGAGATTACGAATTTCTATAAAGAAGTTAAAACGGAAAGTAAAGGCTATAGGAAGAAGATACTCTTTTCCAGAGGAAAAGGCGAACTGATACAAGAATACAGGATGTGTTAGACAGATGGAAGGAGGCAAAATAATGAACGCACAAACCAAGGAACGGAGCAAAGACTGAAGAGGATGTATATGCACCCGGTCGAGAAGAATTCGAAGAAGTAATTAAACATACAAAAAGCAATTTAAGCAAAGGAGGCAATGGTATAATCAACGAATTAATAAGAAAGGAGGGGATAAACTGATAAAAAATATTTTTAACTTAATTTTAAGAATTCTGAACGAGGAGAAGAACCCACAAAATGGAACGAAGCAGTGCTGATCCATCCATACAACATCTTAAAAAAAAAGAAGATGTAATAATTACAGATAATGCACGTTTCGATGCACTATGTGGTAATAACAGCAAAAAAAAAAAATAAGAAAGAAATAACAGATGTAATCAAGAGCAAATGGTAAAGGAAAGGGGACTTGAAATAAATGACCTGACCATGAAAAGCACAACTGATGGCGGAGCATTCAAATTTAGAAATTTGGATAATATAACCTACCTAGGAGTCATTAATAACAGAAACCGAAGACATATATGTAAGGTTAATGAAAACTGTGGTGGCATTGCACTGTAAATTGCGACAAAACGCTGACAAATACAAATGACAAGACAATGAACCGTAAAATACACCGACAAGCAAACAGGACGTTGAACGGACTTTACACTCGACCGACGCGTGCCACGTTGACACCTTAAGAACGAAGTCGATGGACTGAGGGAAAGTTTAGTTAACTGTAATTGAGCAGTAGTAGTAGTTGTAGCGTAGGCGGTAGTAGACATATATACAGTGTGGTGATAAGTTTTGGAACAAAATTCATAAAAGCGTTTTATAATGTTTTTAAGAAAATCGCTCGGACAGGTCAATTTTTGTTTTTAAAATGCCGTCTTCTGACGTTATTTTTTTTGGAATGACGTCATTTGTTTTTGCACAATTTAATTTTTTTTTAAATGACAACCCCCACTTTCTTCTTCTGTTTTTAAT
>JAFFZR010011380.1:0-10585 GCA_018397195.1 Lethrus apterus | reverse complement strand
ATTTTTACTTTTTTAGTCTTTCACAGTCGTTTTTTTTTATATATATATTATGGCTATTGTAATACAAGGCTGGTAATAAAAAATATACATTATTTTAGCCTTTAGTGTTTCTGTGTGTCTTATGTGTTCCTTCCAATTAAGAAGTTCGTTTTATTTATTTTTTAAATATTTTGAAAAATCCAAATTTATATACACATATTATATAGATAATAATAATAATAATCTACGTTCTAACATATTATATAGATTTTCACTGTTCAAGAGGCGGTGAGATACAGATTAAATTTGTGTATTTTTCTACTTTTTTCTACTAAACCGGTAAGTTAAATTGTAATATGTTCCCATAAAAATGTTTTCATTCTGATCGAATATGAAAAAAAATTCCGAGTTGATTGGTAGCCTTCTCAAATATAAATACGATTGTAAAGTTAGCCTTCTCAAATATAAATAGGATTGCAAAGGGTTGAAACAAAAACGAACTTAACCGGTTTTTTAAAAAACGCTTAAACAGGTCGATTTTTGATTTCAAAAATACACATTAATATGTGCGATTCATCTTCCGACTTTCATTTGTTTTGACGTCATCACAAAAAAAATACTTGACAACATAAATTTTTTTTGTGGAATCCGATAGTGATTTTTCTAACCTTTATGACCGTCCAAAAAAATCACAAGGTTGCACAAAAAAAATTCTGAGAAAAATCCATCTGAAAATTTAACGTTGATATTATCCTAGATAACAAATAATTCAGACCATGAACGGTACGTAACATTCTTGTTGAAGTGCCTTCCGTTTTTATCACAAATCCTTTGTAGCGTATTGAATAATCAAGATACCATGATAATAATAGTAATAATAATGTTCAGCTCGATTTTTCTCAGAATTTTTTTTATGCAACCTTATGATTTTTTTGCACGGTCGTAAAGGGTAGAAAAATCACTATCGGATTCCACTAAAAAAATGTATGTTGTCATTTGAATTTTTTGTGATGACGTCATAACTACAAAACAAACGAAAGTCGGCAGGTGAATCGCACGTATTAATGTGTATTTTTAAAAAATAAAATCGACCTGTTTCAGCGTTTTTTAAAGAACCGGTTGAGTTCGCTTTTTTTAAAAATATTTCATACTTTAATCCCACCCAACATTAAATTTTCTGCTCGATTTTTCTCAGAATATTTTTTATGCAACCTTATGATTTTTGTACACGGTCATAAAGGGTAGAAAAATCGCTATCGGATTCCACAAAAAAAATCTATGTTGTCATTTATTTTTTTTGTGATGACGTCATAACTACAAAACAAATGAAAGTCGGAAGATGAATCGCACATATTAATGTGTATTTTTGAAATCAAAAATCGAACTGTTTCAGCGTTTTTTAATAAACCGGTTGAATTCGTTTTTATTTTAAATATTCCTTACTTTTTGTCCTCACTGTATAAGAAAATATATGAGTCATGTGACCAAGGTGAAAAATACTGAAAGATCCAAAGGAAAAACTGATGGGAAAATAATTGGTTTAGTGAAGAAATATTTGATACATAATTTCTATAAGAAATATCATTTCTGTGAAAACGGAATAAATTTGGAAAAAATTAAAAACTATCATGTTTTATGATTTTTTTTAAGAATATTTATAACAAACTTTAGCCAAACAGTTACCCAAACATTTAACGTAACAGTAACCTAATTGAAGCAATGATAAAACAATAAAACAATTTATTGAAATTCGCATCTAGGCCCTTTTTGACAACAAAGTTTTCATAAAAGTGATGAATTATTTTGATTTTCTTTAACTTTCAAACGTTTATGATCTGTTGAAGTATTATTGAAGACAAAATATTAATTTCATCAATTGTTTTTCATTTTCAAGATAAGCAAAAATCTATATAATCAGATAAATGATTCATTTTTTCCTCTCAAGGATAATTTTCCTGGAGTCCTTAAATAGAATTTACCAAATTTTAAGGATATGCTTTATTTATTTATTTATTCCACTTTGTTCTGCCACCTCAACAGATCGAACCCAATTACAGGTGTGGTCTTTGGGTTGCGCCACGACCGACTTACAGTTGTTAGAAACCTATTCCGGCATATGCTGCAAAGATTAGGGAGTCGTGGAAAACCTAATCAGAATAGTCGGTCAGAAGGCTAAATCAAAGTTAGAAACATTGTAAACTTTATCTCTGAAATAAAATCCAACGTCCGTCTGAGATTTGAACCTTAGACCTTGAGATTACTGACCTACTGACCAAGCCACTAGACCAATAATCCTCATGTTTTAGTTCAAATTGGTTTTAAATACAATAGTTTTCCTCTATCGTTTGAGACGCTTTTCAAAAATCTGTCATTTGTTTTTGAGATGCAAGGCTATCTTGATTTTTGTTAATGGGACGTAGTCACATTTTTTTGAAAAGAGTATTTTTTTCCGAGTTCGCTGATGTAACACAATGTATCTTAGTTTTAAATTATACTTTTATTCTTGAGCAGTCAACCAATAGAAAACAAAAAAATTTAATAAAATATATTTATTAATTAATAAATATATAATAAGTAATTAATATATTTTATTAAGTTTCTATTGGTTGACAAAATTTTATAACATCTTAGTTTTATCAAAAAAAAAAAAAAAGATTGAATACAATTTGAAAAAAATTTATAATTAAGTTAGCCTTGGAAATGTTGTCTTTATCTATCGTTAGTTCTTTGTAACCTGTACGTTGGCCAAAAATTAAATTAAATAATAATAACCGTAAAAATAACACTTCAAAAATATGAAACTTGTCACCACGTGCAGTTAAAAAAAAATCAAGTTACCCTTGTAGCTCCAAAACAAATGACGGTGATTTATTTCCATAGACAATTTTTTTCTTAAATCTCCTTTCAGAAAGTCAAAATATAAATATATCTCTTATATAATTTTCTGCCGTGATCAAGCTATCTCATATAACTCGACTAACGACCGTTCAAGGAACCAAGAGGAAGGCATTCGAATTAGTTTTTCTAAATCCATTACTTTCTATACGTAACTAATTTTTAAACTTCGTAGGACTCAACCACAACCGACCGCATGTCAAGCGATGAAGGATCAAAGATGCAGCTGGACGAGGGGAAAAGTGTTGGGCGGATCCAGCGTGCTGAACACCATGCTATACGTGAGAGGCAACAAAAGGGATTTCGATCGATGGGAGGCGGTGGGTAATCCAGGATGGGGTTACGAAGACGTCCTACCGTACTTTAAGAAGAGTCAAGATCAAAGAAACCCTTATTTGGCCAAAAATACTAGATACCATAAAACAGGTAATTATTTATTTTGATGAAATAATTTCTCCGCCCTCGTCCCTTTCGTTTAAAAACTTTTTCTAATACTGCGCAACCTTTTTATCCTCCGACATCCGAGATACATAAGTAGATGGAGATGCGACGAAACATTTGAAAGCGGAAATGAGACTGGAAAACGAGGGTGGTGAAGAGAAAAAGAATAGATCTTGAGACTCAAGATCTATTCTTTTTCTCTTGGTGGTGAAAAAGAATAGATCTTGAGACTCAAGATCTATTCTTTTTCTCTTCACCACCCTCGTTTTCCAGTCTCATTTCCGCTTTCAAATGTTTCGTCGCATCTCCATCTACTTATGTATCCGCTTACACTGCCTATGGTATCTGGTACCTTCTTCTTCTTCTTCGTTATCACATATTTTGGTTTTTTCACTCATACCTCCAGCTTATGACTAACGTGTTTCTGCCTTTCTGTCTCTATCACATTACATTCTCCTATGATGTCCTACGCACCTCAATAAACAAGTATTTCACAACCCTTCCCATGTTACGTTAATTTCGAAAAACCATGCTTTTTGTTATCACCGTGAAGCCTGGTGTTGATATTCCTAAATTCAATGCTTCCATAATAAATCTTGAATCTGCACCTTTTCCATTTCCTTCATACAACCTTCTCCATTTCTTTCATACAACAAAACGACTGTCAGGCATAATTTATTTACAATTTAAGGTGGATTCTTAACGGTACAAGACGCTCCCTACAACACGCCATTAGGAATCGCCTTCCTACAAGCCGGCCAGGAAATGGGTTACGACGTCATCGACATCAACGGCGAAAAACAAACGGGTTTTGCCTTGTACCAATTCACGATGAGACGCGGCACCCGCTGCAGCACCTCCAAGGCCTTTCTGCGACCGATCCGTCTCCGTACCAACTTGCACATTTCGATATTGTCGCACGTCACGAAAATTCTCATCGACGGACGCACGAAACAAACGCACGGCGTCGAATTCATCAAAGGTGGCGTTAAACACCAGGTGCGAGCGACCAAAGAAGTAATTTTATCGGCGGGCGCCATAAACTCGCCCCATTTGTTGATGCTAAGCGGCGTGGGTCCGCGAAAACATTTGGAAAAATTCGGAATAGACGTCGTTAGGGATTCGCCGGGCGTCGGACAAAATTTGCAAGATCACATCGCCGTCGGCGGAGTGACTTTCTTGATCGATCCTCCCATCAGTTTGCTCATCAATCGGTTGGTCAACATAAATTCGGCGTTGCGTTACGCCGTTAAAGAAGACGGACCTCTGACGTCGAACGTCGGTTTGGAAACGGTCGGTTTTATTTCGACGAAATACGCCAACCAATCGGACGATTGGCCCGACATGGAATTCATGTTGACGAGCACGTCGACGAGTGCCGACGGAGGTACTCAGGTCAAACGTGCCCACGGACTTTCCGACGAGTTTTACGGCGAAGTTTTCGAGAGCATCAACTACAAAGATCAATTCGGGATTTTCCCGATGATGTTGAGGCCGCGAAGCCGCGGAGAAATAAAGCTCCAATCGAAGAATCCGTTGGTTTATCCGCTTTTGTATCACAATTACTTGACGGATTATCACGACGTCGCCGTGCTTAGAGAAGGCGTCAAGGCGGCCATTGCGCTGGGAGAAACGATCGCCATGAAGAGATTCGGCGCCCGACTTCACGCCAAACCTCTGCCCAATTGCAAACATTTAGAATCATTTACGGACGAATATTGGGATTGCGCCGTCAGGCAATACACGCTTTCGATTTATCATTATTCTTGCACGGCGAAAATGGGACCGGAGCACGATCCGTTGGCCGTAGTCGATCCAACTTTGAAGGTGTACGGGGTTACGGGGTTGAGGGTGATCGACGCATCCATCATGCCCTACGTCACCAACGGAAATATAAACGCACCCGTAATTATGATCGGCGAGAAAGGTTCCGATTTGATTAAAAACGACTGGTTACGTTCGAATTTTCACAAACGGAGGGTAAAATCGATAGTTTCGAATCGAGGAAATAGGACGTTTAAGAATTAAACAAATTTAATACTTCGTTTTCAACACTTTGAACGTAACCAAATTTGAATGTGGAAATTTTCTAGAAAGACATGTAAAAATTTCCATTTACTGCGACGACAACCGTACTCGTCGTATTCAAGCGAACTGTTAATTAACCTGCAACACTAAGCTTAAGTATTTATGGGAAATTTATCCAGTATAGGAACATTTATTCTTCTCTAGGAATAAATCTTTGAACTAACTTATGGCATATGAGTAGTGGGCATTAGCCGATTCTGATCCCGCCTCCTCCTCCCGGCACTGCGCATGCGTATAATTTTTTTAATAACGGGTGCCAACCCAAGTCCACTTTTGACCTTTGTGCTTAACCATTGACGTTAGTCCTTAATCCTTGACCTTTAAATTCGACATATGTTTATGATATCAATAGCGAGATTTTTGTTGTCTCAAGGTCTTTAAAAATTAACGTATTTTGTACCCTTTTGTAATTCAAGTACTTGATTTAGACTTTACAGTCTTTGTATATGTTTAAAATTTTAAAACCGATTCAGCAGATTATTAGAAAATAGAAAGTAAGTCGAAACGTAATACAAGTAGCCGTCTAGTCTTAATTAAATTTTTGTAATTAATATTTATGTATTTGTTTAATTACAGAATTATAGTTTCTATTAATTAAGACATTTACAATTTTTAATAAAACATCTTAGCGACTTTACTAATTGACATATTGAAAGTAATACCTTAATTTTAAGTTATTTATGTTATAAAAGTTGGCTTTAGAAAATGAAGTACAATTTTTAGTATAATTTCAAATAATTTTAAGCCAAGAAACACACCGATTTGCTCACTGAAATTTTGTAAATAGTCATTTGTTTGTATGTTTTATGAATTGTTTTATTAATAAATTATTTCTTTCATTACATTTTGTTATTATTTAAAAAGAAAATATATTGATTCAATTCAACTGCTTGTACTGAAAACTAATAAAATGAAGAGAAATGTGTATAGAGACGATGCTTCATTAACTGTATACAGGGGGCAGTTAATTATATATTAAGTAATTTTGTAAATTAATAAAAAAAAAAAAATTCTTTAGAATTTTATGAGGATTTTCAAAATTTTTGTTGAACAAAAAATGTTGGTATATACAACGTGTCCCAGGATTGATGTTACGACGCGATGAACTAACAATTTTTTAATTTTATTTTTAGATTATGGGATTAAATCCCGCTTGCTTTGAAAAAAATCTTAAGAAGTTTTTGAGAAACAAGTGGGTCTTAACAGTGAAGCGAAAACTAATTTCTTTTCAGGTAAAGTACCCTTTTTGTTTACGACACGGCAAAATGTTACTAAGAAAAGTTGTTCAGAATGAGAAACTATGGCCCTATACGTAATTTCAGGAAGATCTATCTACTTAGATTAAACCGTCATTTTTTAGACTTTGTTAAAAATTTTAGATCTTCCTGAAATTTTGTACAGGGCCATAATTTCTCATTGTGAACAACATTTCTTAGTAACATTTTGCCAAATCGTGAACAAAAAGAGTACTTTACCTGAAAAGAAAATAGTTTTCGCTTCACTGTCAAGGCCAACTTGTTTTTTAAAAACTGAAAATATTCTTAAAATTGTCTTCAAATCAAGAAGGATTTAATCCCTTAATCTTAAAATAAAATTATTTTTTTTTTAATTCATCTCCTTTTGTAACAACAATCCTGGGACACACGGTATATTTTTAAAAAATGTCGCTAGTCCAAAGAAAATATTTTTAACTACAATGTCACTATCCAGCATTTAAAAAAATCCTTTATTCGGCATAACTTTCTTTCAAAATTGAATATTATTTACAACCAATCAATAAGATCATTAATTTAATTTAACTCTGCTCTTCTCCTCAACGTCTGCTCAGTGTAGCCTCCATTTTCCGTAGCACCCTTAGCCCTCTCCCTCTCCCTTTCTTCCTTTTTTCCTGCCTCTATTGCAAGTTTTTCCAGCCGTGTTCTAGTCTTAGGGTCTTCTTTATCCCGCTATGCCATCCATCCATCCATCCATCCATACATCAGAATGCTCCTCACACAGCATTTCCAGATAGTAATTTTTTCCTCAAACCACACAACAAATAAATCCATTCTCTTACTTCTTCTTTAAGGTCTCCTTTCCATTATACCTTCTCTACTCTTCTTCTTCCGAAGAAAGGATTTGTGATTTCATTTTTAGATATATCAGAGAATGGTTGCTGATTTTTGATTATTTTTCTGTTATTTCTTTAGCATTTTTGAAGTGCATAAAATTAACAGATTCTCCATATCATACGGTTTATGAAAGCCCCATAATAATTAATTAAATTAAATTTATTAAAGTTAAGCAAATTTTCACAAAAAAAAACAAAAATACAAAGATTGTGGAAATTGATAAATTTTCGAATTTATTTCATTTCAAATATAGTTGACCAACTCAAAAAATTTTAATTTCTTTACAAGGATTAAGACTGAAAATGATGAACACCATTTCACAAGGACAATTCGAATAAATTATACTGACAAAAACTGCTGAAATTCTTCCTAATTGTTATGTATCATGGATACATAACACAAATTAGGCAGTCATTTCTCCAATTAGCATGGTTAAGATCCAAGAAGGTTAAAAATTTCCAAACGCTTTCGCCACGTTTGCTTTTCACTCTTGTACGCGCGCAAATTCGCACGCCATCACGTCCGGTTACGTAAACAAACCTCGACAAAAAATTATGAAGACGAAATAACGTTGTAACACTTTCTGCAATGTCGTCACAGTCGCAAAACTCTTAATTATATTGAAGTTAAATAAAAAATTTAAATTTGTTCATTTCTGATATTAGCCTAAGTTTAAATTAAAACGTGCTGAATTTAGGCCAATTTCAGATGGTTTTCCTAGAAATACAATTCCATCAATGAAAAGAAAAAAATCGAAAAAATCTCATATTCTTCAGGATTGAGTCAAGACAAGAGGACCTTGTCCTCTACAAAAGAAGTTTCCGAAGAAATTAATCATTAATCCGAAAAAGGTTCCATGTTTTGATCTGATTAATGAAGAAATCTTGAAACAACTTCCCAGGAAGGCTAAACTAAAAGTAGTCTTATAACTGTCTCATTTAGAATGAGGTAAGATGTGGAAAGTAGCCTTGATGATCCTCAAACCAGGAAAACCTCCCCATGAAGTTTAATCATATAGGCCCATTCAAAACGTTACGAAAAATTCTTCTTAAGAGGCCAAAACCACTAATAGAAGAAAAAAAGTTAAACCCGCGTCATCAACTTGGATTTAGAGAACCTGTCCAACCAGATTAAAAATAAAATAAAATCATTTTTGACTTACGTTTAAACAGAAAACATAAAAGTAAATAAAAATCTCATCAAACACAATAAATACACTTTGTCAAAGTTCACTCATTCGAAATAAAGCAACGGCAATGGGAGAAAGTAGATGGGAGATTCGACAAAAGGAAAGCACACCAAGATTCAGAGATGTCTCCGATTCCCTGGTAATTAAATATCAGCACCGTTCGCATTGTGAAAATGTCCTGTAATATCAATCGAACCTAACCAAAAATAAAATGTAACATAAATAACATAAAATGGACGTTTTCTAAAATAAACTGCGAAACTCGATACGCTCGAAAACTACAGCCCGACGGATACCGAAACGAACCGAACGGCTCCTTTCTTCGCAACGACAAATGTTTAAACTTCATTCGACTGGGGTATCACAATTTCTCCTTTCTTTTAGCGCTAAGCGCGTTGAAAATTCTTTTCTAGAATAAGAAAAATTTTAATTCAACAATCGGTGATTGTAAAATTCTTTTGTGTGTTTCATTATAGAATATTGTTCTTTTTATATTTATATGTTTTTATTATTTATAACATAGTGTTTTAAAAAGACGTGCAACATGGAAGATTTACGGAACATTCCTTGTAAGGTAAGTCGTGTTAAATTAAAAAATTAATTTCCATATCACCAATGCATTTAAAAACATAAATATGTACTATGCTTATACTAGTCGACATTGAATATAAGGAAATATCATAAAATTTTATATTAATAATAAATTTAAACTGATGATTACTTCATGCCTTCATTTCTAAATTCAGAAAATATTTCAGATATGAATAGGAATCGAAACAATTAATGACTGTTTCCTCGGAATAATTGCCTTACAATATCAACATTTTGTTTGAATAGACATTAAGACTTACAGTTTTATCCACAATATTCCTTTTAATTTGGATTATAAATTTCGAACGCTTCCTTTAATCGCTGAGTAGTCTATACTATGTTCGTAAATTCGGAGGAGTAAATACATAAGCCAGAATTACACTGGAACAATTGTCAAACTTAGTCGTTAGTTCGCCAACACTGATCGTATTATTTAGACGTCCAATTCGATTATTGTTAGATGCGATTTCGTGCAATTGTCTGTTAGATTTTGTCTATTTCTCGTATGTTTCATTATAAAAAGTTAATAAAACGCACACTTTCTTTTAAATATCTCACTTTTAAAGGAAACAAATGGAATAAATTTCTAATCATATTTTTTTTTTGTTTATTAATTTTATTTACTACTATTTACCAGTCAAATAATTTGGAGAAACTAAAATCTTGTTTATACTAAGTTTATTGATAAATGCCCCAAACGGTGACGTTTCCTTGGCGGCGAAACTACAGTACACTGTGTAAACGTGTCTCGCAAGTAGCCAATCAGTAAACGAATTTTTTAAGTAAATTTTAATTTACTCCTCCGAATTTACGAACGTAGTATAGATTGTTTACGTTTTTCAAATAAAATACTTTTGAAGGCGACTACGATCTCGACCTTTGGAATCCTCACTCATACATCTTAGACCTTTCATCCAGAGTCTTGTGAGTGATCACTGTGATCAGTGCAGGTCGAGATATCTCGTGTAACGCCAGATTTACACCCATAATTTCCTTTAAAATAAACAATATAAGTAGATATACTATGGGCGTTCTGGCTCAAAAACGCGGGTCTTTTCTTATGGAGGTTCAAATTCACTTTTTAGTAGTAATGGGTGCGCCTTTTTTGGGTTTTTTGACCCTGACATTTGACCTTTGACCTTGACGCTCACGTGGCCATGCCTACTTTTTGGTTTTAGGGGATGACTTTAGAACAGGCTGAGTTAGGTTCGAACGCGAACCTAACAGGATGAGTTAGGTTCACACTCAGGTTGGATCAGGTTCACGTTCAAACCTGTTAGGTTCGCGTTCG
>JAFFZR010011377.1:0-10535 GCA_018397195.1 Lethrus apterus | reverse complement strand
CCAAGTGTTAGTGAAAAAAGGAAATGGTGATAATTCAGAAGACAGACCGAGAAGAGTACTGAAAAAGCCGAAGTGGATGGCTGACTATGTGCAGTAAACTTGCTTGTTTTTCAATTTGTTCTCAAGCCACAAAAAGAGGGGGATGTTCCGTTAGTGTTAAGTTGGCAATGCCGAAAAAGGGAGTTTCCCGCTAATGTCAAGTAGGTTAAGTGTGCTTGATTCTGTCAATGCAGTTTGTGACTAATCTAAACTTTAATACAACATATTAATCGTAAACTCTCGTATTATTGAAACCCTCACTCGTACGCTCGACAACGTAACAGAATGGAGATTATTAACACTGTAAATAGGGAAGCAAGAAACATCATAGGAGGCAAGACAAAGAAAAGCAGTAGTAAATCGTTTCATCAAGAATGCCTAAAGGCAATAGGAGTAAAGAACGGTTCAAGAAGTAAATGGCTCTAAACAAAAAATGAAAAAAACCTAAACACCTATAAAAAAAAAAGAAAACTGAGCTTAAAATTATGTAGAAACAAGAAACAACAATGAGATTACAAGACAAAATATAAACAATATACATATGTAATTTAAAATGATTAAAATTAGATTAAATTTCGTTAATTGTATAACTCAGATTTAACTTAAATGTATATGATTTAAGTGTAGCTTAAATGTAAAACTGAAACAAAATTAAATAATTGTAGTCAGATGTAATGAGAGCGCGATGTAGATTTGTTCAACAACGATGGCAGTGAAGAAAAATTTATATCCGCATCCATATCGCCAATGGTATTAAATAAAGTGCACATTCTTTGAATAGGAGAGCTATGCATTATATTAGTTCTGGCAGTTATACAGTAGAAGGTTTTACTCGTTCTTGCCGATTGTCTAGGCACTAAAAAGTTGACTTTACTTAATAATTGTGGAGCATCAATTTTATCATCCAGAAGATGAAACAGAAATCTTATGTCTGCTTCATTCCTACGCAGTTCCAGGTTCGATACGTTGCACTCCTCCAGAAGACAAAGATGGCTGAATCCCTGTTGGGGATAGACTCCAGTTGCCTTGAAATGCAGATATTTAAGGAACCGTCTCTATACGCTCTCAAGAAGACCTATGTTGTAACTATAAAACGGAGACCAAACAATGCATGCGTATTCCAGCTTGGATCGAACAAACGAGTAATATAGGGGAAGAATGCTCTCGGTAGCAGCTTGAACGGGCGAATAGGATTCGCCCGTCTAGTGAAAGTTAAGATGTTACACTTATCCACATTCATCGGCAAATGATTCTCCAAACACCAGACATGTAAACGGTCAAGCTGCCTCTGAAGACAGCTGCAATCAGTGGGAGCGTTAATTGCACTGAAGACCTTCAAATCGTCAGCAAATAGTAATTTATTACAGTCCAGAGACATACATATATCATTAATAAAAATTAGAAACAAGAGAGGCCCCAGGTTCGTGCCCTGTGGTACACCAGAAGTAGGGTATAATAAATCGGACTGATAGCCTCTGTAAAAAACATATTACTCTCTATGAGATAAATAGTAGTGGAAGAAATCGACGAGCTTAGGTGAGAAACCAATTTTGTCTAATTTGTGAATCAACAAAGCGTGATTAATCTTATCGAACGCTTTTGAAAAGTCAGTGAATATAGCATCCACTTGTGTATTGTTATCTAAGCATTCCGATACATAATCAGTAAATACTGCCAGATTCGTTCCTGTTGATCTTTTGCCCATAAAGCCATGTTGAAAAATGGACAACGATGACCTAACTTGGGGGTAAATATAAGAATAGAGGCAAGTTTCAAACACCTTAGCAAAATTATTAATAATAGCTACCGGTCTATAGTTCGTAATGAGATGGATATCACCTATCTTGAATATTGGTGTAAATCTGGCGGCTTTCCAGCACTGAGGGAAAGTACATGTGCGAAGTGCTAAATTGAACAGGTAACATAACGGTTCCGCCAGAACGCCAGCACAATCCCTAAGAAAAAAGCTGGGAATATTGTCGGTGCCCATGGTGAAATCATCTTTCTGCTTTTTCATTGCACGAAATACGTCGGCCTCAGCGATAGATCTGGCCATAATTAAAGAAGAGTTAGGTATCAACTCTGTTGCAACATGATTCACTCCTGACGAATACAAGGACTCGAAGAACCGTTTAAATTCGTTAGCAATTGTGATGGGTGTAGTAAACAACTCGTCATTTGCGTTTTTGAGGGAAGTTGGTATACCCGAACTGGAACGTTGTTAGCGGACATACTGCCAAAATTGTTTAGGATCTCTTTTAATACAATCCTGTACAGAACGTATATAATCATTATAAAGTTGTTGAGAGTTTGTCTTAATTAGATCATTTAAAAATTTTGTTCTTCTGTACCTGAGCCGATATTTATGCTTTAATTTGATATCTTTTATATGCGTCCTAGTAAACCAAATCGGGTAGTTACATAAAGAACAATGCCTTCTGGGGACATATTTATCTATAATCTATACATTCGTAAATTTTACAATAAAAATAGTTGCATGTAACTTCGGTATCAGCGCAGCCATAGATATCCGTCCAGTCAATAGCAAGAAATGATTTATATAGGTCAATGAAATTGGCTTTCTTAAAATTATACATTTTTGCATGACTATTTCCGGGTATAGTTGACTGTGAGACCATATTGAACCTGCAATACAATTTAAGAGTTGGGTGGTCGATGTCTTCAGCCAATAGTGGTAGGTAGCCCCGTTCTACGTCTATATTACTTCTGTTCGTGAAAATTAAATCCAATAATCGACCACGATTATTTGATACAAAATTGACTTGAGTTAAGCTGGTGAACGCCAAGAAATTACTGAGTAGCTGACACTTTCCATCTGCGTGAGATATTTCGTTGAAACGCGGAATATTAGTCACCCAGTATCAATATATCTCCACCATGGTTATTACATGATTCCTCCAAACGAAGCAAAAATCGTTCCAGGTCTGCAGTCGTTACATCAGGTGTAATATATATAACGTAGATAAAGACTGAGCTATAAGTAAAGCGAATAGAACAGCCTATAACATCAATGGCTGGAATCTCACTAACAATTTGGCTAACATCGAGTCTCAACACAGAAAAACTAGATTTAAAAGCCATTAATACGCCACCTCTACGTTTTCTATTAATGACATTAAATTGGCAATCCTGTCTAAAGACAGAATATGATGGTGGAAATAGTTCCCCATCCATGATATCCTCTGAAAGCCACGTTTCCACGAGAAACACTACATCTAGCTCACAATCACTAATACTACAATAAAAATCCTGTGTCTTAGTCCTTAATCCACGAACGTTCTGGTAGTATATGACGATCTCACTGTTGGGCGCAGTTAGTTTAAATCTTCGATGGCAGTTGCGATAGGGTATACCTCTTACATACTTAATTCGTAAGTTGGTTTCACTATTAGCGGTTCGAGTATCCAGTTCAATCTTGATGTTTTTATAGAAATCGATCTGGCGTTTTGTTTTATCTAGACTGATACTAACATTTTTGTAATCAACTGATGACCTAAGATTCTTGCCTTTTTTAGTATAGTATGTACATCCTTTACGTTTTTTTAATTGAACTTTTAGAGGTCGTGCGCGTGTTAAATTTGGTATAAAACGGCCAACGCGATGCATTTCTACTTGATCGTCATCAACAGTCACAGAAAGACTTTGAAAGATAGATCGAACCGAGGTATGATCGTGCTCTTTCAGTTCATCGAGATTTCGAGACTCTTTTTCTCTGACATTAAATAGCATAATATTCTGCTTACGATTGTTTCTATCATTCAGCTCAGCGAGCAGTTCTTCAAAAACAGATTCGGTCATGACTGACTGATCTTGAGAAAGAATACTTTGTTTCAAATCTAGAATTGCGCATCTCAATTCATTTATATCGCTACTTATTACATTGCAATTACGACAGGACCATGCAAGACCTTTTTTATTTTTTATAGTGCTAATTTCAGTCGCGGAAAAATCTATACATGAGTGTAAAGAGCGTCTCTTACATACACAACATTCTATCATTTTGTGCTCATCCGCTGATGCGTTACAACCGCATGAGCAAACATTCAAAGGCATTGAACAGGAAAAATGAATAAATGCGCTTCACACCTAGGGGTCAGTCAAGGTGACTTGATCTTGCTATGGACGAGAAATGAAATGGACGAGATAGACAAAAAACTGCAGAAATAACAACATTAGGGCATTATATAAATATGTATAAAAAAAAATAACAGTTAATATCAGTGACGAAGAATGGAAGATATACTTTGAAGAATTTTATAAGAATGAAGGAGACGGGGGAATAATGGAGCTAGAAGAAAACAAGGACGAGGGAAGTACAGAAGAACCAACATTCGCTGAAGTGCATAATGCAATTAAACAATTAAACAAAAGATAAGCTCCAGGACACGATAAAGTAAACGCACAATTATTAGAGAAGGGGAAGGGGAAAGACAATAAGTAATTTTTAAACTTATAAGAATATGGAGAGAAGAAAATATTCCGGAAAAATGGAAAATGGAAGAATTGAAATTAACAACCCCTAAAAGGAGAGCGTATGTAGAAACTACAGAGGAATTTCTTTACTTAGCGCAGCGTTTAAAGTATTAACGAATGTAATAAAAGAAAAAAATATAGAAATTTACATACAAAATAATAGGGGATTATCAGAATTGCTTCCGGAAAGAAAAGGCAAGTGGACGCAATACACATATTGAAACAAATCCTGGAAAAAAGTAGAGAATACGATATTGACATACACGTGGTTTTCATTGATTTCAAACAAGAATTCGACTTGAATAGAGAACAACTAATGAAGAATGTCAAATACATTAAAATTAAATATTACAATGAAAGACTCTAAGAGATTCATATACCCCCTACTCACGCTATCTTTAGATGTAGTTATACAAAATATTGGAGGAATAGGTACTATTAAAAAACGAAGTATAGCTCATAGCTTATGCGGACGATGTAGCAATTATTGCCAGAAGTAAAAAAGAGATACAAAGAACTGTAATACGATTGGAAGAAGAAGCACAAAAAACGAGGACTGGTAATCAACGAAGAAAAACGAAATACATGTATTACAATAGAAAGAAAGAGACATGTCGAACATTACATTTGCAAATTTTGTGTTCAAAGAAGTAGAAATGTTTACACAACTAGGAGTACTGTTAAACCGTAAGAACGAAGAACAACATATAGTGACCAGCAGAAATGTTGCAACATATGGGAAATTTTTTTATTATTGAAATATGGTAAAATTCGTTTTGGGAGATAGGTTCAGCATGTCCACAAACCCAAAAATTCGTTTCGTGACATGTCATGTGACCACTAGTATGGCGGGTAATTAAAAAATATGCTACTAATTTGCAAAAAGTGAGATTAGATGACATGATATCCCAAAATGTTATTTAAAAAAGTTGCTTAGAATTCAATTCTGATTTTTGTAAACTTATTAAAAAAAAATTAAAAACCAATTTTTTTTAAATTAAATTACATACTCTTTTTTGGGTTTTAGCACCTCAACAGAACTCTTTGAATTTGGTTGATAATCAAACAATTTTGTCAATTCTTGCATAACTAACAGAGTTAAAAGTAAAAATTATGTTTTCAGTATGATAGTCGCTGTTGCAAGGGACTGAATAAAGTATTAATAAATAAATTTTAAATTGTTTGTATGGTTAAGAAGCATCTGTATTCTTATTTGCTCGTGTCTATTAGATTGCTTATTAATTAGTAAAATATATTTATTACCTACTACTTTATACAGTCCCTTGCAACAGCAACTATCATACTGAAAATCTAGTTTTTACGGTTAGCACTATTAGTTATGCAAGAATTGACAAAATTGTTTGATTATCAACCAAATTCAGAGAGTTTACTTCTGTTGAGCTGGTAAAACCAAAAAAAGGAGTACCTATGTAATTTAATTTAAAAAAAATTGACAAAATTGTGGTTTTTAATTTTTTTTAATATGTTGACAAAAATTTCAGAATTTAATTCTAAGCAACTTTTTCAAATAACTTTTTGGGATATCATGTCATCTAACCTCACTTTTTGCAGATTAGTAGCGTATTTTTTCAATAACCCGCCATACTAGTGGTCACGTGACATGAGTCAAAACGAATTTTAGGGTTTGTGGACATGCACAACCTATCCCCCAAAACGAATTTTACCATATTTCAATAATAAAAAAAAATCCCATATGTTGCAACATTTCAGCCGGTCACTGTATAAGGGAGAGTACAAAAATGATGTAGAGATTTCTATAGTAGTAAAGGAGCACAAAAAGCTAAGCAAATATTAACATATGCAGCGGAAACAATTACAACCAACTAAAAAGAAGAAAAACTTAGATATTTGAAAGAAAAGTAGTAAGAATGATAACAGGGCGAAGGAAAATTAATGAAAATGAATACCGATATTTAATGAACAATGAAATAGAAGAAATATTAGGAAAAGAAAATATAGTAAGAGTTATGAAGGCAATGAGAATTAGATGGTATGGTCACATATACCGGAGAAAAAATCAGCGTTCAGGTATATCACAGAATGAAATACACCGTTGCTATGAAAAATATAGGGACAGACAACATGACATTGCAGGCGACATTTATATTTAAATAATAGCGGTAATATGTTTCTTCATATTTAGAGTTGTAAATAAAATAGTATACGCACTCGTGCGTATACTATGTCATGAAAAAACTCGTAAGCTCGTTTCATAATGAACCATTTCATGCACTTGTCACGTAAACTACTATTTTATTTCATTACAAGTTTTTTGATTGGTTGGTTGCTCAAGAATAAAAAGGTAAGTATATTATATTATCTGTTGAATTATAGATGTTCGGATCCTAAAGTCCTGGTCCTTTATTCAAGAAAAACGAGGCCATTCAGGAATATTGGGCACATCTGCAACTAGTCCAATTATAATGAGTCCCAGAGCATTGTTGATGGGTTCAGTAAATGTTTCAGTAGCGTGTACCCAGCAAAATTATAATGTTCATTACCAACCATCTAACAGTCGCCGTGTTAACTTTAGCAGAAAGCGATATTGATAATGCAATAAAAATACTTGCGAGCAAGATGACAACTCTTTACAATGGTATTCCGAGCTTCTTTGTTCGCGACTGCACGCTTTTATCAAACAGAAACAGATGACACTAATACGGCGACAAGTTAGGACTGTAGGCTACGAGGCGCAGTTACAGCCCTTCATATCTTCCAATGTTTCTCACTGGATAGTATGTATGCGGTGTGAGCTTATGCATTGGTCATGAAGCAACACTATTCGGGATGACAACTTTATGATTTCGAACTGACACACGTGCCTGACTTTCTTCCGATGGAGTTGAGAATATTATTGTAAATTATCATTTAAATGATAGCTGGAAAAATCGATGTACGAAGCTCACTGTGGTCAGACGTTTGGTCTCTTCGTAATATGTTTTAATCCATAATGTAGGGCAGATGAAACGTGATGTGTTCAAACTATATTGATACCCGAAAATCATATTTGAAAACATAAATATTTATATAGGACTATAAAGAATTTAAATGACGAATGCGTTATCTCAGCAAATGTATCGCTGTCTTAAGAAATGAAGTTTATAGGAGTCGTTCGTATTACGCAATAGGGATATAGGATATTGTAAAATTCAACAAGACTGATGGACTGATTATGACCGATTGATTAATGAAACGTATCTACAGTAAATTTTGTATTTGATGGTTTCTATCGTAAAATATTTATATTGATATTAAAAAATAATAAACATTAAAATGTATTTATATTTATTATTTGTTATATATTTATATAACTACATATTATATTAAATCATTTTAGTGTAAAAGAAGCAATTTCTTAACATGACGCTTACAAGACGATATAGCATTTATATAGATGGGATTTCTGGTCTGGCTTAGTCAGTAGGCTAGTAATCTCAAGATCTAGAATTGAAGTCTCAGTGGGGGACATAGTAAATTTATATCACAGTTTTAAGTTTGCAATTTTTCTGATTTCAAATTGGCCTTCCGACCGATTATTCTGATTAGGCTTTCCACGTTTCCCTAATCTTTGAAGCGCTTTAACATCGGTAAGACGGTTGTGGCCGCAACCAAATTCCTCCCTTTCAGTCCATGTTCTTCTAGCTTGGGATAAGCAAGTCAAAAATAGTAGTTTACGCAACAAGTGCGTGAAGTGGTTCATTATGAAACGAGTATGCTGAAAGCATACGAGTTTTTTAATGACACTTCACGAACGTGTTGCGTACACTATTTTATCTACAACCGTAAATATGAAGTAGAATATTACCGATATTATTAAATTATTAGGTATATCGATAAAATTTTTACGTGCAATATCAAGTTGTGTGTTGTGTGCCTATATTATTCATAGAAACGATGTCAACAAGTTTGGCAGAAATTTTGCAATTTGCAAAAATGAGCGACCGAATGCTCAATATTATACAGGACATTCATTCCGCAGAACTTCAGCAACGTTACTTGTGGACGAAGGAGCTGATACTACAACACCAAAACGCCATGGTGGATGGCGATGTACCACAGTAGCTGAAGGATATATTGAAAATTCTGTGGCAAATAAAATGGAGATGCCAAGAAAGTCCTTCAAGGAAAAAGAAAGTTGGAAACCACTGAAGCTAAAGAAAACTCAGTTGTACCTTCTGAAATCCATGCCAATGATTCCTCTTCTACTTCTAATGCCTCAAGAAAACCATCTCACCCGACAACAGGAATCACTATTTCTAATTGCAAAAATTGTATTGTTCATTTAAATGTTTTAATTATATTTTAAGTAAAAATGTTACATTAAATGCTGGTTAAATGGTGTTTTCTTGAACATTGTATAATAGTAGTTTACGCAACAAGTGCGTGAAGTGGTTCATTATCAAACAAGTATGCGAATTCAAGCATACGAGTTCTTTAATGAGACTTCACGCACGTGTTGCGTACACTATTTTATCTACAACCGTAAATATGAAGATAAATTACTGAAATTCGTTATATATAAATGTCTCCTGCAATGTCATATTGTCTGTCCCTAAATGTTTCATAGCAACGGTGTCAACAAGTACGGACATTTTGCCGTGGTTGCCGTGGACACTGCGTCAAATAATTTACATTATCGCACTTGTGTTATAATGAATCTATTATATCACTTGTGTTATAATGAATTACTTTACGCACTGTTTTTGGTGCGAAAAAGCCTACTTTATGTACCCGTTGTAGATAAAATATATTTAAAATTACGTGTATTATGCATATTAGGTACCAAGAACTTAAACATCTAAATTTCACCGTACATCGTGGAAACATGAATTGATACAATTTTAGAAGCAACGTGTTGATAATAAATAAATATAAAATTTCCATAAGTATGAATAGTCGTTATTGTATATTAAAATTAGTTAAGGGATAAAACAGAGTTTGGAGTAACTCGTGATTCTGCAAAAATCTGTTAGGATTCAAATATATTCCGCGTGTCTCTTGTCGAATACACCTGATTTGATACTCATGTTTGTTAAAGAAATAATTTTTTACATGTCGATTTCATCAAGTTATCCTTGGGTACTTAATTTAAAATACCTACACTGAATTTATGAGTTTACAGGTTATTATTTCTCTCTACTAACAAAACTAATGCATCGATTCTTTTTTACTTTTATCTTCTCATTATCAAGTCAAATTTTCATTCCGATTCCTTAGTTCTGCTTTGTCTTCCCAAAATAGAACTTTTATACAAAAAAAAATATATATAAATAAAATATATATATAATAAATTATACAAAAACCATTCGTTTATTTCTTCGATAAGAAGTCTATGTGTTGTCATTATTAATTTGTAATTATTTGGTTAAGTTGTTATTTATTCCAAATAAATAATTATCAACTTTAACAAGTTGTAATAGCTTACCTTTGTCGAAACACAGATATTATAGAATAATTTTAAATAAATCTTTCAATGTGTAATAGCTTAACATATACAAATAAAGTATTACATTCAGTAGAAATTGTTACTTTCAAATATTTCGATTGATACTATACAGGCTGTCCCAGATAGTGTGCTCACTATTGGGATCTCGTAAACTATAAGAGATAGAGAGTTGGTTAAATGAGACAAAATGTGCGCTACATCATGGCCTACTTACTAAAAAAAAAGAAACATTCAAAATAATGGTCGGTATGGACGCTACACGCAAAAAAAGAGAAAATGGCATTTTAAATTTTCGCTTGTAGCTCAGTTCGATGAAAACATTATTAAGGTACTTTTTTACGTAGATTCCGAATATGTTACTCTAATCGAAATAGCTTTTATAATTTTTGAGATTTCATAGCTAACTTTCTTATTTTAAATACAAATCGTAGGTGGCTTTGATTGTATCTAAAAGAACATAATTTGCTGTTTTCAATAATGTATAAAGTAAAATTTTCTAAATCAGACGGAAACTAATCTTGTTACATTTTGCTCT
>JAFFZR010011376.1:0-11566 GCA_018397195.1 Lethrus apterus | reverse complement strand
TTTTTACGTAGATTCCGAATATGTTACTCTAATCGAAATAGCTTTTTTAATTTTTGAGATTTCATAGCTAACTTTCTTATTTTAAATACAAATCGTAGGTGGCTTTGATTGTATCTAAAAGAACATAATTTGCTGTTTTCAATAATGTATAACACTTTGGGTTTATTTGTAGAAATAACAAAGCTATAACGATATTTGTAAATTTTGGATACTCTTATGCATGTTGAATGTTTCTTTTTTTTAGTAAGTAGGCTATGATGTAGCGCACATTTTGTCTCATTTAACCAACTCTCTATCTCTTATAGTTTACGAGATCCCAGTAGTGAGCACACTATCTGGGACAGCCTGTATAGTCGAATTCCCTTCTATCCTAATGGGTGTAGGGATATTTTAAATTATGAGATAATAATAATATTGTTATCAAAATAAAAATCAATTATACCAAAGTCGGTAATTTTATAGAAATAATCTAGGACCAGATTTAAAGAAAACGTAATACGAGCACAATCTGAGCATGTAGAAATTTAATCTATTGGTCGCTCTTGATTTAAATTATTTAGAGATTTTTTATTTCACGCCGTCAACGCTGACAAAGAAAATTGAAATACATCGACGCAATGCCGCTTTGAATTTATTTTAATTAAAGCCAAGATATAAACGTTCGAAATTCATTTGGCCGTTCCATCTCGACGCTTCTCTCCTTCCTAGACGTATAAACGCCGGGAAATGGTCGATGAGATTCGCACGCGCTTTTAAATTAGTTCTGTATGTCATTGTCAGTGAGCACACGTACCGGTATTTGGTTTGTTTGGTCTTGCTCGGAGAAGGCGCATATTTCTGGGAGTTTCTGAGCTTTGGCTGTAGACACATATATCTGCCGTACGTGAGGTGAACACTACGATTTTGAATTCTATGTGTGATAAAGCTGGTGCTTGTATAAATTTTGTCTTATCATTAATTTGTTACTTATTTATTTTAATATTTAATATTATTGAAAAATTACATATTTAAACATATTAATTGTAATCCATTCTAGGATTAACTCATTTATTAAATGATGAAATTTATGTAGTTGCCCGAAAATCGAAGTCGTCGAAGAAAAATTTCCTGTAAAGTTTGAATCGAGTCGAGCGTTCAAGTTGATGGACGCATTAGAAAACTTAATACATGCACGTGTTTTGGACCAGGTTTTGATATACGTAACAAACAGGACGTAACAAGTCAGTATGGTAATATTGCATCTGGTTGGCCGTCGCCATGTTGCTACGTTGCTGCCGACCCGCAAGGTAATTAGCCGAGGGAGATTGATGGTATTGCGCCTTGAAACCGCTCTTGTTCTTAATTAACTCCGTCTTGGCGTGTTGTCTCTTTTCATTGACTCAAACTTGGAATAAAATTTGCTCAGTTCGTACATTTACATAATATCTTGGTCTGCCGCGAAGACGTCGACGGATTTGCAACTATTTAAATACCAAATTATGAAAACATTTCGATGCCTTTATAGTGTGCTAATTTTGTTTTTGTAATTTGTATTCAGTTGGAATAATAATAGAAATGAGATAAGTAATGGTTGTTTATTTATATTGTGAATATCAATGTAATTAAATTATATAGCAGTTTTCTGGAAATATGTTCTTACTTCGAGAAAAGAAAAGTTGGACAAAACGACCGGTTTGATTAAAATGTCAAACTATTCAATTAGTTAACGAAAAAAATTTTTTCATAAAGACTTTTTCCCTCAGTTTCATAGAACAATGTACACAAATGCTTCTTTCACGTTGTGTTGGTGAAGTAATTTATTTAAATGGGCTTTTTAAATTTCTATGAAACTTCGGGAAACATACTTTTATGAGATTTCCTTTTCATTCTCATCGCGAGAATAAAAGCTCCTTTGATGTAAGAAAATTGTAGCCTTATTATGACATCCCTCTTTATCAGTCCTTTTATCGAAAGAGTAATCTTATTTTTCTAACTGTAAGTTAGCTTCTAATGCCCCTTATATTGTAAATTTTTCGTATATTTGATTCTGTTTGTTTAAACATAGGCTGCATTTATAATTAATTTATTTATCATTTTTTAATGGCAAACGGTCGTTAAATGGTTATTGATTTGAACAAGAATATTCGATTACAATTTTTTAATTTACGTTCAAATTTTGAATTTCTACATTCCCGCCGTTAATATTGAAAATATCCCATAAATATGTAAAATAATTCCACCGAGACGTAAACTACGAACATTTTATATTAAATTGTAAATTGTGATCTCATTATCTTAAAACGCTTACAACATCTGAAAGTCGGGTCAGCTTTACCGAATAATAAAGTCGATAATAACCTGCGTTCCGTATTTTGCTGAAGTGTCACATAACATATATCTGAGTTTACGAGCAAAACCAACTAGTTATTTTATATGATCATGTTTATGATTGTGTTTACTGCTCCGAAGCATATTCATCATTTTTCACGAAATTTATATTGTTTCTCTTCACGTACTTATTATTTCAATAAATTTACGTTTATACAGGTTGTTCAAAGTTATCTGCGCACTGTTGCTATTTTCGTTATTTTTGGAGCTACAGAGTCGGTTAAATTAGCAAAGATGCAGTGATTTTTCCGCTGATTACAACGGTCCACACAAAAAAACAATTGCGCATCACATTTCAGAGCGAACTCAGATAATTAGATTTTTTTAATTGAACAACCTGTATATTTATGTAGCAGTCGGTAGAAAATGAAATTTTGCACAAAATCTTCTTATACTACTATAACCCAGAAATGAAAAACAAAAGAGCTACGACGACATTAATACAGGCCTTTCATCTTACGGTTGTACTATTAGAAGAGTATTCTATGTAAAATTTAACTTTTTATCAATTAAAATATACAGGATGTCTCATAACAAAATTTTTTTTGTTAGTTTGAAAATGCGACTGTTTTTTTGAGTACGCCATTGTAATCAGTAGATAAAACTACACATTTTTGATGTATTGACCAACACTGTAGCTTCTCTACTAACAAAGTTATCACATGTGCGGTGACCTGTATTAATGTCGTCGTAGCTCTTTTGTTTTTCATTTCTGGGTTATAGTAGTATAAGAAGATTATGTGCAAAATTTCATTTTCTACCGACTGCTACATAAATATACAGGGTGTTCCATTTAAAAAAATCTAATTATCTGAGTTGGCTCTGAAATGTGATGCGCAATTGTTTTTTTGTGTGAAGCATAGTAATCAGCGGAAAAATCTACTGTATATTTGCTAATTTAACCGACTCTGTAGCTCCAAAAATAACGAAGATAGCAATAGTGCGCAGATTACTTTGAACACCGTGTATAATATAATGATAGATTTACAAAATTATTCAAGGAATTGCTAATAACTTCAGTAACACATTAAATAAATATTATGTGAGAAATAAAATTATAACCATCACACAGAAGACAAAGAACACAGATTAAAAGTAAAGGAAAAATAAAAATAAATAAATTTTGTAGGTGCAATGAAATTTTTGGTTCCTCAAGGTAGTATTTAAGGCCCTTACTCTTTTTTATATATTAATGCTCGTGGACTTCTTCATGATGATTTCACCCTTTTATTTCAATTGGTTAATGGGAAATGTAGCAAACGTGTCCAAATTCTAACATCGCCTAGAGTAAAATAATTTATGCATAGTGATAAATACAATTTAAATATTTATTTAACGACAAAATAAACTGAACACTAAACAAACATAATACTTTATGTATTTTATTACTCGCGGCGTGCATCAATTTCAATACAGTTTTTTTTACATAAGCTAAAGCTGCTTGTAGACTCTAGCGTCGAAAGCGTCATATAATTCCATTTGAAACGCTAAAGAGAAAGTGAGCCATTGATTAGTGAAACCTAACCCCAAAAAAAGTTCATTCGATTGAATTTTTATTTTAATAAAGAAATTTTCATTTTGAATTTTATTCGTAGTTGTTTATTTTTTTCCTGTTATTGTGAATATCGTAAATGAATAAAATATGCCATACAATTTGTTTGTGCGTCCTTAATTTGCATTCAAATGCGAATATTGAAATATTCATATAGTACATACGTTCGAATCAATAGGTATTAAAGTGCATTGTGGTAAATTATTTATGTAGATCCGCCATTAACTGGCATTATCGAGGATGCAGTTAGCTTGCGATTTATATCAGCTGGTACATTACTAAATAATGTATAACCAATTCCCAAAGATAATTTATGTGCCGACTTCCAACATCTAATTCATATCAATATGTCGGTCTCAATTATCCGAACGTACGTGTACCGTCCGTTGTTAGCAAAGTTTTACATAATACACGTCGTTATCAATTAATTACTCTCGGTTAGAATTTCTCTTAATTACGGGACACGCGACAATTTGCGTGTTTTTACCGCGTTGCTGAAACGGATTGTGCACGACGTCGTTGCTATCGTACTCTGAACAATACATTAACCTAATTCAAAATCGTGTCGCATTAACAACATTATCTCGCTCGAGATAATTCAATTTTGCGACGGGTTTGGATTTATTACGGAATTTTCCATTTCTAACGCGGAAATGGACAAGTTTTTGCAACTCTTGCGGCATTTTAATATTTCTTAATAATAAGGATAGGAAGTGAAAATTGATTCGGGGAAACGACCACTAAGATGAAAGAAAGGATGATTGGATGTATTGCTGAAAATAATCATCTTGGAATAGTCACCCAATTCAATCCAATCGAAATTATTAAAAAACCAACACTAAGTAATCAATGTGTAATCCAACTTACATTTACATAAGTCTGTGTATTCTGACTCGCGCAATTCAATCAATCCAACCCAACTTAATAGTTCTAAATCAGTTTCTAGAGTGAGAGATGTCCTTAGTGAAGGATGCAGGAAACCCAGCAGATTGTATGTATCTTCATTTTAAAGACTTTAAAAATTTCTGTAGAAGTTTATTGAATTTTTTTGTCTTATTTTAAGACTTTAATTTTTTTGCTTTACTTCCTGCATCCTGCAACCCAACTTATATGCAGATTTAAAGAACAAAAACACAACTCATTTCAATTTCTCAACCTTTCAGATAGAATTATAGTTCCTTTTATAGCCAGTTTGCAAGTAAAAATGTCAAGTTATCATATTCTTTAAAGTGGGAGAAGGATATGGTGGAAAGCAGCGGGGTTTAATTTATTAAGATGGATGAAGGAAGAGGCTAAAGAAAAACAAATTGTATGAAATACCATAAAGATTTTTTAAAAATAAATCATTATAGAAGTTTTGGTGTAAAACAGTATATTCTGTTAAAGAAAACAAAATGTATTTTTTAAATAAAACGTCTCGCGAAAAAATACTAACTTAAGAGTCGACGTGTACAAGTTCATTCGTTTTCGCGTCTCTCGACAGTCGGATGCCGTCACATTTTACGTGTCATTTCGCAGAACATTTATTTTACAAGATTACCCTCCTTAGCAAAGCTCGCCCTCCGTTGAATCGGGTCGTTTCTTAACGTTAAGCTCTTGTGTGTATGTACCGGCGACGGCGACGTAGAAAAGCAAAATAGTTTTAGTACCTACGTACATACATACATTAAATATTCCACGTGCACGTTATCACGCCCGTGGGATTATCCCGAACTTGTCGTCTTAAACAAATTGGTTTATTATCTTTGGACGGATTAAAATAATTGCATTTAATTAGAATCACGAAGCGAAAATAATCAACAAAAATTTATTGTCCAATTATCGTGGAAGTTATTTGGTGGTTATGTTTATAAATACACGAATGAAGCTAAAAAAAAGTCAGTAACAAAATAATACAGGTTATGTTTGTTGGATTAAGCCAAATGGTTTAAGGTATTATCGGTGCTTTGTTCAAATTTTATCGATCGATCCCACGATGTGAATTTATTATTTTTATTATTATTTATTTCTCAAGTAAAATGTACACTGCGAAAATCTTTTTTTTTTCAACTTACAATTGATGTAAAACGATTCCAAAATCCCGAATGCTACTCTTGGGTGATAAGCTTTCAAGAAAAGATTCTTGTAAACTCGGTAGAAAGTTTTAAAACTTGTTGGATGGAATAGTGAAAATAAATCATACAATACAATGCACATTCGGTTTAATATAAGGATACGATGATCTCTGCTAGTTCCTTACCTGTTACATTTTTTCGCACAAACTTTTCTACAATAATTCCTGAATGTTTAAATGTTTCTTTTATAAGTCGATTTTGGAATCAGTTCGTGGTATTCAAATTAATTCGAAATTTATATTTCCGCGTTAAAAACATATGAAAAGTAGAAATTTAGAGCTGCATAAGAGACATCTTGAAACTTTCACAAATAAAAACAAAACTCAAGAAGCGTATAGCAAAAAGGCAGTATCAAATTACTTTCCGCTAATAAACTCTCATAAAGACTGTCGAGTTTTCGCATTTGCTTCCTCAAGTAAAGTCCCTTTTTATCTGTAATTAGAAGACTCACACAATCTCGCCTTTTCCGGGAAAGCGAGTGTAAAACAAGCAAAGCAACGTTTGAAACATCAACGTCGAGAAGATTAATATAAGTTTGATTAGATGGAATCGAATAATTTAATGAGAATGTCGTCCACTGATTAAATCGAGTGTTGATGAAATGAAAAATGCATGCGAAGTGTTAAATGCGAGATGAGGAATGCAACAACGAACGATCGCACAAATCAGAATGCAAACCAATATGCGGGTAGTTCCGGAAAAAGTTATTTTGCAGCTTCGCGCTACGCTTTTTACGCCTAGGTAATCACGTAGCAAGGCAAATACGTCCCCGATTTAATATCAAACCTCGACCCGGAATCCGGGGATTGCTCAGTGGACTCGGATGAAGTATGAAATTAAAAGCATATTTTATTTACTCTACGATCTGTGTGTGATTATTATTAAATACATTTGTTTATTTTAAAAGTATGAAAAATGTAAATTTGAAAATTGTATTTATCGATACAAAAGTGAATAGATATTAATCTAAAAAAATATAAATTACTTTTCTTACGCAATTCATACACACGACATAAAACCCAAGTCAATACAAACAAGACAGAGAAAAGAGGCTAATATACAGTCGTAGATGTAAAAAACATCAGGCATAATGGGCTTTTCACATACATTATTCATACAATAAAGTCGAAATGAATACATCAGAATGAATAGAGGAAACAGCAGCAATAAATCAATAGATTAGGTTTAATGGGCGCGTGTCAGTGGCGTTGGAAATGGAAGGAATGAATTCGAAATTAATAAAAATTAAGAAGAAAATCAGTTTAAATGATTAATTAATTTAGAAAGGAAGTAATAAGAACTAGAAATAAAGTATTGATAATAAACTAAATACGAAATCTCTATATATCCTTTAAGGCCTTCTGAAGCTGAGATAAAAAATTCCATCTTCTCTGACAAAAGAAATAACTAGTCAGTCACATAGAATTTATGTCAAAAATTAATAAATCATTTATTGTGTAATATACATCAAAATTACCTTATATGGTACGAGAGCGTTAAAACGGAACAATAATTTTAAATTGAATTTTGCGATAACAACCAGTTGGGGCGATTTTCATCAAAGGCCGTTCGCAATGTAGTTCTTCATCTATAGAACTTCGATGACAATAACTATTCGAAACCAGATTGGCTTTTAATATACAGTCGCCTATCCGGCGGCGCTTGAAGTCAATGGCGCTTGACCGATAAACCAACCCCGAGATCACCACACCACTCCGCATTATAAATACACGTTTCCCCGAACCCCTGTCTGCAGTTGACATCGCCCTTATCCCCGACGTATATTATCTCTTAATGTTGCACTTTACACGATCGAAAGCGACGCCGCTGACCCGTTACACGTCGAACTGAATAAAATGTACGATTTATTTAGAATTCCGTTCATTTTGGACTCTGTTGGTTTTCGTAAGCCCTTTTGTATTAAAAATTTTTGACTTTTTAATGTTATATGATACAAGGACAAAGATCAGAAATGTGTCAAGAATTATTTGTAACTAAATCCTCAGTTCTTACGTGTTAATGTTAAGTTTTAAGGAGCTAAATGGAATAGTATTGGTTGGAGGGAATGTGAGACTTGATTAATTTAATAAAAGTTCATACAATTGGTTATATTGATTTTCTATATGTATAGTTCATATTCTACCAACACAATGAATTAGTAGAGTTTAAGTGCTTATTGGAGGTGAGGATTTTTATTTATATTTTTACTTCAGACAAATGCTTTATTTTTTAATAAAATGCAAATCGAAGAAAATCCTATTTAATTGGAATTAGTTATATTTTTTATATGAAAACCCATAGTCCAGTCATTTGGCGCTCAAAAGGAGGTTAGCTGTGAAGTTTTAGGGTAGTTTTGAAAATTGGTATATTTATAGATTTTGACGTGCTCTTTCCGAATTTTTACTTTGCCACCTCTTTTTTTCCGGAAGTAGCCGCCATATTGGAAAAATGGCGCTCCAAAACAGTTTATCGACGATATTTCCCTTCCGACTCACTTTACGGTGAAAATAGTTATGTAATAAATTGAACTAGAGAACATTTCCTATAATTTATGTGTTAACCTTTTTTTTGTGAAATGAATAGTTTCGGCGTACGAGCGCCGCAAAGTCTACCCGCAACACGCGTATTGACCAACAAATTCATTTCCACACCGCCATGAGGTAGAGTTCCTGGCGCGTTTTTTTTTTAATCCACATGTGATACACTGTTGGCTAAATTTAGTGCATTCTCCTTCGCTTCGCTATCCCTGATTTTTGAAATGCTATCAACACCCACTTCTTGAGACATGTGAGAGTTTATTTTCTCATCTCCGATAATTCCAGTGCTTATTGACATGAGTTCCTTTACTTCCGCCAAATTTAAATTACGCTGTTGTGATTGGTTAATAATTGGTATGGTTTTGAACGCGTAGTAAAATATTTTTCAAGCAAGCGTTAGTCGCTCACAATACCCGTACTGACGACGAGTATCAACTCAGAAACCAACGTTGGTCTGCGGATGTAAGTGACTATGGAAGTCGAGCTCTTGTTTCAAATAAAATATTTTTCGTTGATATATGAAATACGCGTGTTGGAGTAGACTTTGTGGCGCTCGTACTCCGAAACTATTCATTTCACAAAAAAAAACGTCGATACATAAATTATAGGAAATGTTCTCTAGTTAAATTTATTGCATAACTATTTTCACCGTAAAGTGTGTCGGAAAGGAAATATCGTCGAAAAACTGTTTTGGAGCGCCATTTTTCCAATATGGCGGCTACATCCGGAAAAAAAAAGAGGTGGCAAAGTAAATTCGGAAAGAGCACGTCAAAATCTATAAATATACCAATTTTCAAAACTACCCTAAATTTTCACAGGCAAAACTTCCAGCTGATTGGACTACATTACACATAAATTTAATTGATTTAACCGGAGCGTTTTAGTTATTTTATGAATGAATAGGCTGCAATGATGTGCAATGATAATCGATTGATTTTATGACCTTTCCAAATTCTCAAAATTTTAAAAAATTTTTAAATTTTACTTACATGCTTGAAAGCTCGTGGATCAAAAGTTTGCGACAATAACATTTGATATCATTTTAATAGTTCCCTCCACAAACTTTAAATTTGTTGTTAAGTTTGCGACACTTATTTATTTTTCTTAAGCAAACATTCATCAATGTTATTTTGGGTTATATTGAGCCTATACCGTTTACCATCAGAGACATCTCCAATAAATAGTTATGACTCCTTTGCGTGTTTTCGCGATTGAATAAAAAATATCAATGAACATTAAAATTTGACGTTTGCATCGCGAACCGGTACGGACATTTCACTTTTTTATAACGCAAAAGTACCACGACGTGAATTGCGGATCAGGTTAACGATGTAACGGACTGGCGATGGAGGCGCGAATTCATGTAAAATTAACACCTTGATTACGATATAGAATATTATGCATTCGTCAATTTAATTGGACATAATAGTCCAATAAAATAAAATGATATTCCCAGACTTGAACAAATGAGTACCTATAATCTAAATATAGAAATAATTTTTGATTTACAACAAAACCTTATTAACCGAATGAAAATTTTAATCAGAGAATTTTGTAAAAGTAGATTTCCTCTAAACTTCGTTAATAAGTTAAGTCTATATATTTCATACAGATTGTTATTATTATTGTTAATTATTATTAATTATTGTTAAATTATACAAATATTTATTTTCATATTTTACTTAAAACTAAAAAAACTTTTGACACCGCCTTTAACATAGAACCGTCGTTTTTGCATATTTAGGGTTGGGCTATGGTTAGCTATAACCGGTTAAAATAGTGGGACTTATTTCAGAATGACCTGTATACAGTATGTCCCCGGATTGAGTTTACAATAGGTATGATTGACCAAAAATTTTCGAATTGAAATTTCATATTTTGGGATTCCGCCCTGCTTGGTCTGAAACTTAATTTTAGTTTACTTTCGATTTTTTAAAATCAAGTAGGCCCTTACAGTTTAGCAAACACTATTTTAGTTCTATGTAAACTACCTTTTCCGTTCACTGTACGCCAAAGTGTTACTAAGAAAAGTTGTTCAGAATGAAAAGTTATGGCGTTATGCAAATTTTCAGATGATCGGCCTACTTTGATAAAATCCAATATTGGTCAGTTTCCTTTTGTGTCAACTTCATTTTCAACTTCGTTTTGTGTCAACTTTATGTCAGCTTCACTTGATCACAAGAACAAAAAAAAATAAAAGATATTTTTAAGCATGAGGTGACTTAATAATTACAAAAACATCGATTACATGTCAAGTGTTTATTGTAGTATGACATGTGTCGTTATCTTTCATATCGTTAAAGTAATTGTGAAGTAATGACAATATTTTTACAATAAAATGCTAACGTTATAACAGAAAATATATTTAGTACAGTGTTATGGATGTGGAAAAAGTTACCGTTACGTGATTGAAAAATTAAATGAACAATTTCCAGATATTTGTATAACAGGGATGGGTGCACAGAGAAGCTTATTAAGAAATTTTTAAGAATTGGCTCATTACTAAATGTAAAGAAAACTGAGAGAATAACATAATGAAGACGATGCTAATTTTAGATTCTGTACAAAATGATCCAAAATTGTCTTTGAGGAAGCGGTCGCTTCGCCTAGGCATTAGTAAATCACACATACAACGAGCTTTGAAACCGAAAGATTTATCCCTACAAACCCATTTTTAATCATACTTTGGAACCAGGAGACGAAGCAAAACGTCTAGATTTCTGTTTATGGATAGGAAGCAAAATAACAAGTACCTAATCGTTATTTTTATCGAAACATTTTGTTCTCCGACGAGGCTACATTTTCTACCAATGGAACTGTTTCCTCGCAATATATTGGAGTGACACTAATCCTTTTTTTTTAAATTACAAATCATCGGCAATATTTTGTTAAAGTCAATGTATGGTGTGCTATTTCATATTATGGAATAATAGGGCCATATTTTTTTGATAACAACGTTAACCAGCATACATACTTAAATATGCTAGACAATTTCT
>JAFFZR010011375.1:0-11656 GCA_018397195.1 Lethrus apterus | reverse complement strand
ACTATTATTTGTGGGGTGCCGTCAAAGATAAGTGTTACGCCGACAAGCCAGAGACAATTGACGCTTTAAAGGACAATATTCGTGAAGCCATTGGTGAAATACAGCTGCACACAATCGATAATGTGCTTAAAAATTGGACCGATCGTGTAGGCTACTGCATGGCCAGCCGAGGCAGCCATTTGAATTTGAAAATTATTTTTCATTATTAACCGGAAGGATTGTACTTTCAAATAAAAAAAGAAATTTGAGAAAATATTCAGTAGTTTTTTTTATAGCATTTTCAAAAAAAAAAAAGTTATCTGGCGGCCCCGTTATATTTATAAAATAGAATATTTTAAAATAGATTTTTATCAATCACTTTTCGATAATTTGCAGTTGTAAATAAATTATGTACTTGAGAAATAACTCAAACAACTCAAGGTGATTTGTTTCGAGAGAATCATATAGTAGGATCTTAATTACTAGAAAATTAATGCCAATTTAATTAATGAAAAAAAAACATGCCTTATACATACATACCTAAATATTTAAAATTATTAAATACATTTTTGTGAAAACGTCGAAAAAATAGCAACAATTAAACAGTTTTGTCATTGTGGTTGCATATTACCTACGGTAACAGTATCATTTACCTGTGAATTTATCTAAGCGAGAATGACGTAAACATAAACCACGTGGGGTCAGAGAAAGAGATGGCACTCGTAAAACACAAGCTGAAAGGAGATAGTAATAGATCAATAACCGAGAACTGAACTCGTATTACTTTAAAAGCAGACATACCTTAATTTATCTTTTCTCTCTAACGAACGAAGCTTAAATCGTTCCGTAGGTTGACAAAAATACAACAGGATCGGTTGTTTGGTCGCACGTATAACTCACTCAATTAATCGTATAATTTTACATATGCACGCGATCTGTTTGTATGAAAATGTTCGTAAATTGTCACAGCACACGCATTTCGTTTGAAAACGTCGAATAAACTAGCTAACTAATTAACGCTTATTTATGAAAAATAAACGTTATTAACCAATGGCCTTGTATATTAAAAAGCAATTTCGCAAACTCATAAATGTACACCTGTAAGTCCGCTACTACATTTACGTACAAAAAAAAACAAAATTACAACATATCCGATTTACAAAATACAATGCTTTATTCAAAAAACATATATATCTTACCTATATTTCGCAATCGTCAGCACATTATTTATAAACCCCATTGACGGATTGTACACGCAACATATTTTTTAAATATACACAAATTACTTGACATTTCTCTCCGCCCGCACATATTCTTAGTACACTTATTTTAGGTGAGTGTTTTAAGTGCGGAAGCTACCGTTTCAAATTGGGGAGTTTCTCTATTCGCGGCAGGAAAGATTTATCAGTCCTGCTACTTCAATAATTCAAAACCAGATGGCATATAAATATGGCCCACTATTTTAATGTATCGGTTTACAAAATTGCCACTGAAATATCCTATCTCTTCATCTCTGTCGGGGGCGTTGATACATCGCACTGAAGTAGAAACAAGTGTATCACTCTATCACTGATAACGTAATCCACGTTTGCGCAATTTGTTCAATATTGACGTTGCTGCTTACGGCATCTCTGCATTTCTATAACAGCTAAACGCAGGTTTCTAGAAAGCGTTAGCTTTCACATTTAAGTAGGTATTGTTGTAAATATGATCAAATGTTTATCATTTCTTGTGACTATCACTATCAATTACTAAAACCGACCTTGGTTTGGAAATTTAGAATCATAAAATTAATAATAAATTAAAATACTAAACGGCAAAAAATTAAAATATGTTACTTTTATACTAATTGAGGTCACTTACATTACAAAAAGTTTTAAATGTTTTTCACAGAAGGAACTGTCAATTTATCTTTTGTGTACTCATGCCCTGCTTGTTTTCACGGCTAACATTTTTAGTTCTATTTGTTTCAAGGCATTAAAAAGTGGACGAAATGTGCTTAAAATATTGTAATTAAGTTTAATTATTTTAATTTGGGTATAGAGACTTTACACAAAATTGCAATAAAATTAGATAGGTATAGCTTGTTTTAAACCAGAACTCTGATGCGTCATCAATGCACAGAAACGAATTATCGTATTTTTCATCTTTAGTTGGCATCACTTAGTACATTTTAATCCACTCAGTGACGTATAATATTTTTCGTAATAATTGCTATTTATTTAAGTTTTTGGTAAGTTTTCTAGTTTGTCGTTTATGTTTAGATAGTAATTATTTTCTTATAGACATTGACTCCCACATTTACGAGGTGAATTAAAAAAAAACGGTACAATAATATGGAAAAAACTTCTTATTTATTCAAAGTATATCTAATAAGGTTTTTTATTAGGTTTTAAAAATAATATCGTCCAAATGTTCGCCTTTACGGGCGATACACATTGGGAGCTGTTCCTTGAAGCTATTTTCAACTCTCACCAGCACATCTAGAGGAATTCCGGCGATTTCCTCACGAATGGCCTCCTTGAGTTCTTGTAGGGTTCTAGGGCAATGTATATAAACCTCTGCCTTCAGATACCCCCATAAGAAAAAGTCGCAGGCCCACTCGCTCTCCTGACTTGAGCCCCTGCAACTTTAATGTGGGACTAAATGTGGGAGTCCATTATGCCGCACCCTGTAGTACACTTACATAAAGATATTATTTAACAAGTAAATAATTCTAACTTAACTACGCCAATGAACTTTCTCCCACTTTTCACGCAGATCAGTTGATGACGCATCAGAGTTCTCGAATGAAAAATATGTAGTAGCACACAGAAAATTAACTTATCATAATGATGGAAGCGCAAACAAGATAAGACCGACAACTTGCTAAGTTAGTAAGTATTAAGGTGTGATTCGCATCTTTAAAATTATAAAAGAACGTCAAAGTTCTTTGGAAACTCATCGCATTTAAAACAATATTGTTGCTTGAATCTTAAAAAATGAATAATTTAAAACTCTGGACTAATCAGTAATCTGAATACAAAATCTGTCAAAAAAAATATTTCGTTCGATATCAATGTGTTGATTATGCAGAGTTGCACCAACGCAATTTAATTAATTTTCGATTATTTTCTATAGAAACAATGGTCATGACAATTTGTTCTATAGAAAGTAATAAGTATTAATTAATCGTAACTTGGTGCAACTGAGCATTGGCTTTTTATAGGTAAATTTTATTTGCCAAAAATTTTACAACAGTATCTTAATTATGGTAACTTAATTTATCAAAAAGTGTGTTTCCAAATTGATGGAAACAAGCAACTGCAACGCTACATGTAAGGATTTGAGACCTATTTTACCAATTCTCTCAACATCCTTAGAAAAAATTATGGATAAACAAATACGGGATCATTTAAATGCTATATCATCTCATTCCGTCAGTGCAGTTGGGATTCAGATTGGATTTTAGTTGTACATACCACAGCGTTATTAGCAATTACGGATGATATTTTTAGAGCAATGGATGAAAATAAATTTGTTGTAGTGGTTTCATTGATTTCAGTAAAGTGAAACTATGAACAATTTTTTTGATATTCTTAGTATTCTCAGAATATTCAGTCGAGTGGAGCTGTTCAGGCAGTACTTGATGTACAGAAGCCGTATACGATTGAAAAATGTGCTGTCCGATGCATTAGGCATGGCAAGATGCATGCCCCAAGGCAGTATATTGGGCTCGTTAATTTACACAATCTACGAGTTTTTACTGCAAATCGTTCAGTTTTTACATATCTCATGTATGCTAATAATATTAGTGTCAAATTCTTGGTTGATAGAATACTTAACTTTTTTTTTTTTTTCTTGAGCGTGCAACCAATTAAAACGCAAGTTGTGCAATAAAATATATTTATTACAACACACCAAATATAATAAATATAAAAATGTGTTTAGTAATCTTTATCAAGCAATAAATATATTTGACATTTGTGAATGTAAATGTCAAATATATTTATTGCTTGATAAAGATTACTAAACACATTTTTATATTTATTATATTTGGTGTGTTGTAATAAATATATTTTATTGCACAACTTGCGTTTTAATTGGTTGCACGCTCAAGAAAAAAAAAAAAAGATAAGTATGCTAATAACACAGATAACAAAATGCGTTTCCTGTTTCTCAATTGGACGAAGGCATTGAACATATAAACTGTGATTTAAATAACTGATTCAAAGACTTATCAGACCATGGTTTAACAATAAATCCTTCAAAATCATCAGGTATAATAACATTTTGTAAAAATAACTTAAGGGATCATATTACGCCCAGAAAAAAAATATGTTTAAATATGAACCTATACCAATAGTAGAATTGGCAAATAATTTTGGTCTCATAATTGATAATAAATTTCGTTTTATATAAGTAGCAAATAGTGCACAAAAAGCTTTTGGCAAACTTGACTTACTTTTTGGAAGTAAGGAATCGTTGACAATTAAATTAAGAAAAATACTTAATGAGGCTTTGGTTTTGTCAAATTTTAATTTTTATGATTCTATGGCCCTTGCATAGACTGTACGGACATATCAAAGATCTAGACGGTCTAGAATTGCTGCTTTCCTTTTGCCATTTGTCTCATCTCAGTTCTATGAGATGAGACGCTCATGGAAAATACTAAAGTCTACTATTGAGTCTACTAGCTCAGTTTATTCAATTGTATAAATGGAACTGTTTGCTCAGTTTTTACACATTTATACTGTTAATCAACGATTAATCTGTCAATGGTTCCTAACCTACACCTTTTGGTTTAAGTAATAAATGATAATCTGCCAATACAAGATGCATTCACTAAATAGAGACAAGTTATATTGTGCAGGTAAATAGATGTGAATGTAGAATTGTAGCAATAAGTACATCAAACAGAATGAATTTGATTTTATTTTAGTGTTTTGATGACAGATCATTACTCATCCTTCACTAGTCCTCTTAATTTCGTAAGGTATTTTAAAAATTTTAAAAAATGGAAATTAAAGACAAAATAACCTGTAAACTTTAAACCTAACCAAACTTTTTGTCTCCCACCACTTGCTAATGAACATGGTTTGAAAATGCTCACCAGGCTCACATGAAACTCACTTAATTGATCTAAGCTGAAATGAATAGAACGGTCGCTTAAGTGAGTCTAAATAAGTGAGGTGAGAATCTCTGAGATTTCATGCAAATTGAAAGCAGCAATTGTCTCAGATTTATTTATAGATTCAAGCGACGAAATGGGATCTCCCACACATTGAGATCCGCCTGTTGGCTGAATACGTTATCGCAGCAAAAATTCTACAAAATGTTTACTAAACATGCGGCAAAAATTCAGGGGGTTATTTCTTAGGCTATTTTAAGTGAGGCTTTGGTTTTGTCAAATTTCAATATTTTTGTGATATTATGGTCCTTGTCTAAACTGTACGGACATAGCAAAGATACAGAAGGTCCAGAATGCCTGTCTCAAGTTTATCTATGGAGTTAAGCGATGAAATAGGATCTCCCACATATAGAGATAGGACTGTTGGCTGAATATGTTATCGCAGCGAAAATTTCATGCGTCAATTCTATATTACAAAGTTATTCATAATAAAACACCAATTCTAATTCGCAGTAGCATTTAAGTAGACTTGATATTGTTAGTTTTATACTGTGTGTTATTTTTTTTTTCTAATTATTATAATGCTGTTTGTAAATAAACATTTATAACATATAAAGAAATGTTTATAACATAAAATTGGTTTTACAGTACAAAAATGTAATAACATAAAATCAGAAAGTTAATAGTATTTTTAACACGCTCTTTTGATAATTTAGACAACAACTCACTGGAATATAAAATATCCTTTTTTAATATCATTTTTAAAATAAATTATCTGCAACCTCCAAGTGAATCATGATTATCCACCACCCCAAACTATGAAGTCTCAATTTAATATCCATTGAACAGTTCTAAAATATATTACCTTTAACACACTGAAATGTTAATTTACGTTTTGTGCATAAAATATAATAGTAATTTTTGGCGCCCTCTTAATTTGTATTAATATTTTAAAAATTCATATGTAATAAAATAAAAAATAAATACATGTAACGGTTTATTTGAAAATAGGTAGTAGTGATGGATATTTGATGAAGAATATCTATAAGTACTTTTAAAATTAATACGATATTGTATGTCAAATTATGAAATATTTCCGAATGGGCGTCTTTAACAAACGATTGTTGTCTTCATTTTGGCAAAATTTAAATGAAATAACTAGTATTTTTAGTAAATTCTTCTTTTGTATAAAAAAATGACAATACAATCTTTCCAAGTGAGACACAACAAACTAACTGCTGGCAAATTGTAAATTAAAAAAATAATAATAACAATAACAAATTATTGTATTATAAAAATTTAACTTTGCGAAGCCGTGGTTACCATGCGAACCGCGTAACATTGTTGTTATAGAAATCAAACAAACAAATTCCGGCGTGTCAATTTTACATTCATGTCGAAGTGAAATATGTATTGAAGATATATTATGACGAATCAATTTTAAATCCATAAGGTAAGTGATACTCTTTCCTATAATTTTTCTTAATACTAAAATATGCATTAAAATGCAATGTTTATGAGCAAACATTTTTTTACTATTAAGACTACATTTTCTACTTTATTAGTCCTAATCAATAGTAATCAAAATCTTGGGACGTAAAATATTAATACAAGTAACAACATTTTGAAGTTAAATACTATTAAATACACTGTATAATATCACAAAAAATCCTTTTATATACATTTTCGAAAAAATTATAAAAATACTGATTTGATGTGCAAAAGTGTTTATTTCTAATGGAAGATCACTAACATGACTAGTGGGTAAATTAGAGCATTATTACTCACAAAAAAATTTATTTATTAATAAACTTACGTGTTTCGACGTGTCATCTTCAGAGTGACTCGAGTGAAATAGTTTTGTCACAATACAACACAAACACAGACTAACGAAAATGGCTTGCACAACTTGGTTAAAAATGTTTATAGTAAACGAAAAAATAAAATTAAATTTCATTTTATTGTTGTATGTCGATGTGACAAGAATTTTTTCACTCAAGTCCCTCTGAAGATAACGTTAACACGCCGAACATGCAAGGGCAGTTGGTTAATAAATAAATCTCTTTTTTTAAAGGCCCTGATTTACCCACGGGTCACGTTAGTGATCTTCCATTAATATCATAGTCACTACTTTAGGATTCCGCTCTTTGATGTTTATACGTTAACTCCTTACGAAGGCTACTTCGGCCGATATTTCTTTGTATCAGTGTTGGAACCGCGTCAATTCGACGTTAGTTGCCAACGTTTCGTTCGCTGAAACGTCGACCACTAACGTCGAATTTACACGTCGTCGTTGCGTTCTAGTAAATTCTAGTAAATGACAACAAATACATATTTAACAACACACCTTAGATGTATTTTTAGAATTATTGTTTCCCTGGTTTAACATAGAGGAATTTATTTTTGAAGCCATATATTTGCTTTTATTTTAGAAACTTTCTGTTAAAGGCTAGGATGGATACATCAAAGTTCGATTATGGCCTGGAAAGAGATAACATCGAAAAGGACGGCCAGTATAAAAACAGGATAATTTATTCGTTACCGGTTCGAGTTGATAACTGGAACGAAGATTTATCTTACGAAGAAGAACGATTAAGATTAGCCAATAACAAAAGAGTCCGATGCGAATTGCTAGTAGAGAAAACAAGAGCAATGCTCAAAAATCTTTTGCGTCCGGTAAAAATGGCAGAAGAACAAACGTATGTAGAATTTGGAAAAGTTTTTCAAATCAAGGCACCTGCAATACCAAACACTTTACAACCTTCAGGTACATTCGGCCTATACTTGAGTGGACTCATGAATGAAAGAGATATCGAATATGGCACCCATTTCACACACAGTTGTGGTTTGACAGCCTCACCAGACAAAACCCCATGCGTAAGAAACACCTTTTTTTTCAGAGGTTGCGACAGAAATAGAGACGGTGAAACTTTAATGTACGGTCAAGATACTTACATACAAATTTACGAAAGTGGTATATGTACGCCTTTATATGTACAGTGCGAGAGTGCCTCATATGACAGTTTTGGTAGTCATCTTTTACCACGTTTGACGCAAAGTCCTGATATATACTGTCGTTTTAAAATATTTCATTGGAATCCAGAGTACCGTTATGAAACTGAAGGATCCAGTTTTGCGCCAAATGAAAATGTAATTATTAAACATACCGCATCTGGCAGAAATTTAGCCGTGGAATATAACCAATGGATACCAACATTTTTCGGTCCAGAATGCACGGTCACTTGTCATACCTTCCAAGATTCGCACAAAATGGAGACTGCAGAAAACTTATGGCACATAATGGAGTACAAACGTATTGATAAAACTCTATTTATTAGAGCAGCCAAAGGCGAAGATATTCCACCAGAGTTACTAGAGTAATTAAAATTACTAGTTCGCAATTATAAATGTTTGTGATTAAATCATTAAACGTCTTATGTATTTTTCTCTTCTCGTTTGATATGGATGGCCAACATTCAGTGCTGTGCGGTAGTATTTTGGCGCCTAGAGCAGACATCGTTATAAATAACAAAATTTATGCACATAAGAAACAAATAGCAAATTATGTAGGCGGCTCCATTGCTCCATGCCACCGCACAAAGTTGCCAACATCCTTACATTGTAATACAATCTTTTCTATTTGAGACAACTAGAACTAAATGAAAATTAAGACTGGTCACTTTAATTTCAAAATAAATTAACTAACTCAAAATGTAATTTCTAAATAAAAAAAATACACTTATTTTATTGAAAGATGCAAAATTCGCAAAGAAAAATAACAAATTGTTTTGCATTTGAACACATTTTGAAATATATTGAAAATACGTAATATTTTCAATATATTTGTTCGTACAAACGGTTCGTGATTAATTCGTTGAAGGCGGTTATAGCTGCACTGCACAGCAGTGTTAAGCCATTTTTAAATGCCAGTGAAAGTAATAAATCAGAAACTGTGTTGATTTTCAGCAAATAGTAGTCGAAGTCTCCGAAAACAAAATAGACGGATGCAACTTGAGACTTTTCGGTATGCCGAAGCAATATGCGGATCTTAATAAAGATGAGAGAGCGAATAATGATAGGTCAATTGTAGCAAATGTTTGTTGCCTCCAAAAGTCAAAACATCGAAAATATTAAACCACAAAAATTGGGACAATTTGATCTAAACATTGCCTTGTTTAGCCAATTATGATGCCAGATAAAAAATTGTTAATCCAATGGCGCTCAGTAATTTAAGCAGATGGTGGATTTGCAATTTGGGCGTTTCTTTGTTCGAGATATTACTTTGTCAAATTTCTTGCAGCTGTCGACAATTGCAATTTATCAATGGCTTGTCCTTTGATAAACATTAAACGGTACTTTTTAATGTGGTGTTGTAGATATTTTTAATTCTATAGAAATTCTAACTCCCCTTATAAACCTTCTTCTTCTTGATAAAAAAAAGAGACGTGGCGGCAAGTTCCTACAAAAAAGTAAGACTTCTCTCGTCTTATTGCAAGTTAGATTTATATAAACGACAACTCACAGCATCTAAGCTCACCTTATAAAAATCTATGAAATTTAACATTATTTTTCTTACGATAAACAAAAGTTTCTCAGACAATTTTGATATTTCTATTCAAAGACCAGAAGCATTTATTACACTTTTTGGATTTGTTACAGAATATTACAGAACTAATAAAAAATAGTAAACAACAAATTGGAATATATTTTTATCTTATAAAATATTCACAGTATTTATCTAAATATTTAAGTATATATTAAATTAAATCTTAAACATATTATCTAATCCATATGTCCTCCATGGCTTTTGATGAAATACATTTTTCGGGTAATATTTTTAAAGTCTTCATGGTTTCTAAATAAAATGTTAATTCCGATGTCACAACTCCATGTTGGGGACCGCCATTATTACGTATATTCATCTTTACTAGCTGATCTCTTAAACGAGTTTTGAAATTTTCATGCACTATCTCATATAAGTCAGTTACCTAGAGAAAAAAATACATTTGAAGAAAGTCATAAAAAAGGATATAAAATGTAATTGGTTTCCAAACATAAACAGATTATTACCTGCTCTTCAGGCAACACTGATCCAACTGCCTCATAAAGTTTTGTTAAATGTCTCGAGACATTTCTAAATGCCTTAGAAGGAACAGGTGGTTTAGCGTCCCAGTCATTCAACTGATCGCCCAATAAAATATTCATTATTGATAAAATTTTAGTTTCTAGTTGTTGTATATGGTTACCAATATCTCTTTCAACACTATCTAAACTGTTTATTGTGTCACTAGATATAGAACTAAAATGTGCGCGTACATGGGGTATTGTCCAAAGAACTAGTTGCAATGCCCTTGATGTTAAAGCTAAATTCGTACTAGTTATCGTTTTTAAACCAGCAGTTCTTAACGCACCCGCACCCAAAACCAACTGACACGATCTTGAATTAAACGTCCGCAACAACTCGGCTAGATTTCTACCAACAACGCCGGCTAATATAGGAATATCATAAGCACAAACACAGTATTCACTAACCAACCGCAACAGTATCAAAACTGTTCCAACAGTCACATACTCTTGGGAACCAACCATTAAAGCGCTTGTTGGTTGACTCAACATGTTTTTAGTGTTTTCTTCAACTGGAGAACTAGGTATCGATTTCAAAGGTTCACCAGAAGCTAATTTATCCACTAGTAGTTGAAATTCTGGAGGAACATCTGCGACTTTCCATCTTTCAGCATCTAACAATAAAGTTAATTTTGTCTTTCTCTGACTGTGAAATTTATTTACATAATTTCCAGCTTGTATTTTGAAAGCAGCCTTAAGTGCTGGACTTTGACGACCACAGATATTTTCACAAAGATCAGTAAAGTTTTCCACAATTTCAGACAGCTCAGTTATTTGACATGCAGTAATACTTTGCTTATCAGACTGGGTGCTAACCAACGAAGCAAGTCGCTCATGACAATAATCACAAACTGATATCAAAAGATCACGTAATTTTACTTCTACACGGCCGTGCTCTTCTAAGGTAAGAAACTTTTCATTTTCAGGTGTAAAATCACATCCAGTTGCAAGACCTGCACTCATAGCTGCTGTTTGTTTTATTACATCGTGAACTGAACGCACTCGTTGTACCAGTTTTCCTATAAATATAAATGTGTTTTAGAAACAAGTGAACAATAACGAGAAATTTATAATAAATTATGCGAGCAATTATTATTTATTGGAAAATGAACAAAGCACAAACAAACTTAAAAATCAATCTTGAATAATCTCATATGGCAAAAGTACTTGGTGGTTAATATCAGTGCTACAGCAGCTGCTATTCTTTGTGCTGAATAATCTACCATTAATCTGGCATTAACCATATCATAAATTAAGGAAAAATTCGAGGAAAAAAAGCCGCCCAGGAGTTCAAAAAATGTTTTAGACTAAAGTTTTATGAATTTGATGGAGGCATAATCATAAATAATATAATTAGTCTTACTTATGATTGATACATAATACATAATGTTCATATACAAATTTATGCACTAATAAAAAATAGAAAGTTAACTGGAAACAATT
>JAFFZR010011374.1:0-11808 GCA_018397195.1 Lethrus apterus | reverse complement strand
TTGAGGAATTCTTTCCTCTATGTTAACTCGAAAACTTTTAAAAATTAGTTACGATGTGCCCTTCTCTACGTATCTTATTACTTCTTTCCTTCATATATCTGTTTAATTTTTCATCTTTCCTCTTGTCAACATAATCCGCACATTCAGTCCTTTGTATTTGGCCAAAAATTTTTGTTCTACATTTTCCACATCTTGTAGTCACGTTTATACTTTGGGCTGTACTCACTCATCAGTTTATATTATTCTCACCTTTAAACTGTTTGTCTCGAATGCAATACTCCTTCCTCTACTTTAACTAAAAGGGGTTCAAAAACTTTTGTCCTCCATGTCCTTGATTATATGTGTTGCAATAGAGAAGAAAGAGTCATGTCAAAGCTTTGGTATGGAAGTTACATTTAAAGAACTAAAAGCAATACTTGAATTGATAAACATAAAAAATGTCACGTGACACTAGTAAAACCAGTAACATATGCAACAATGAGATTAACCAAGAATGAAGAAGAAAAACTTAAAATACTGGAAAGAAAAATAATAAGATCGATATTGCGTCCAAAGAAAATAAATAAAAACGGACACAGGCAGCCAATGAATCATGAAGTAGAAGAGATACTGGAGAAAGACACATATTTAGAAGAGAAAAGAAGTCAGCACTAAGAACCATAACTGAATGGAATCCAATGTATAACAGACCCAGGGGAAGACCAAGAAACGGATGGAAAGACCAGGTGGAAGAAGACATAAAAGAATTGAACATAGAATAGTGGGGGGAGATAAATGACAAACAGAATAAAATTGAGAAAAATCAAGCAGAAATCCACCAGACATTATGAGAGAGTAGAAAGGACTAATCCACCTTAAAGATGGGATAACATAAGTTCTAATCACCAAACAGCTAACATTTCTTATGAAATTAGATATTAGCTAAATTAGCTAATAATAATGATCTGTGATACCTTCTTGTCTCACATGTTGTTTATTGTTTCTCTCTAGTCAGATATTTAAATTTCTTACTACTTTTCTTCTTCGTCAATTATCTTCAATTATGTACGAAGTAAGTTGGAAAAATTTTCGTTTACTGTTCTTCTTGCTGATTTGTCTGAATTTGTATAATGGTTTATTGGATTCCAATTATTTTCATATTGAAGTACAACTTTTAAAAACCCATTCTTTTGAATGTGCATTTAACGATTTTTGTTATTATTATATATTCATTTATAAAATCAAAAATAAAGAAAACGTAATTCCAATTTCATTCTTATTAGTAGTTGAAAAATAGAAAATAATTAAGATTGAAATGTTTGTTAAATTATTTTTTTAGTTTCACAAACTAAGAACTACCTAAACAGCACACAAATAAAGGCATATTAATTCATACACAAAAAACATCAGAAATCCTTTTCAAAAAAATCACACAAGTTGCATTCAATAGGAATCCAAACGTCTTTCATATTTCTTATCTCAACTGCCAAGAAGTCATCCAAGAAAAAATCTATATAGAAAACATTAATAACAAATAAAAAAAAAACTAACAGATACATACTGATTGATCGCAGATCATGATATTGAGCAATTGCATGAAGAAACAACCTTTCAAAGCTATTCATGGGCATTTTATTAAACACGTCTTTTGGCGTTTTCACAAAAAAGTCTAAAATTTCACCTTCGACTTCTTTATGTTTATCAGAAGGAAAACTCTTACGAAGTTTCAATGCTCTTCTTATCTTATGGGAAATACGAAGGACGGGTATATCAAAACATTTTCTCTGCACATTTTTAGCATGAGCACTTTCTAATTTGTTACAGAAGTCATTTAAATATTGTATGGCATCGTCAGTACTTTCCATTAAACGAATAAAAGGTCCTTTATAAAATTCTATAAAATTATCTTGAGCATCCTCATCTTTAGGTAAGTTTTCCAAAAGGCGTTCTACGTTAAAATTCAATAAAATGCGAGTTATACATTGAAACAACTTACTGTTGAGATAACGTCTAAGTTTTCGTTTTCCGGTGTTGTTTTTAATTACTGAAAGATCATCATCGTATTTTATTTTTGTTCTTCTGCAAACGTGTCTCGAAGGAATTATTATAATTGGTTCAGTATCATCTTCACTTTCTGACTGAACTTCACCCGAAGGTCTACAATATTATTCATAAGATTGCATCATATAAATTAATTGTTACATTCACTGATTAATGTCAGTAGCAATTTCATCATTTTCTGTACAGGCAACGGCTTTTCTTTCTCTAACAACACCCATTTTTCAACCAAAATAAATTCTTTACAGTGACGTGTACAACACTACAAGTTTGACAGTTCAGTTTGACATAACCAAACAAATCATAGTAACCAGAGTTGCCAACGTATATAAGAATAATTCCTCAATTGCAACTAAATATTTTCTTTGAATTTCTTCTTGAAACCCAGAGCAGAGCTGCAGAGATGCAAGAATCAGAATCAAATATGATTAATAAACAATTTTTAAAAACAGTCGCCAAAAATAATAATTATAACCCCGCAGGAACTAGGTACTAGGTAAAGGTAAGGGAACTAAAATGATCATAGGATATTCATAGCAATATTTATTAAAAACAAATATCTAACCACTACATTAACCGATTGAAAACAAAATAAATGCAAACACTGTATTAAAAAGAAATCAACTTATTATCTAAGTGTAATTATCATTAAAGTGGGACATCATTTGTATTCTGTCACTTAAAAGCTCACATTTCCTCGTATTTACGTACAAAGTTCGGATTTTATATTTTACGATTTAAGAGACACGGACGATAGTTTTGGGCTCCTTGTTTCGTTTAGTGTATATTTTTCAAACGTTTTCTTTTCTACCTGTGCGCCCGTTATTGTGCCGAGGGTTCCGTTCTTTTGTACCTACCTATCGTCAGTCCCGGAGCTCACCTTTTTTCCTTGCGGTAATAGTGCAGTTTTCCGTCAGACTCGAAGCAAAACGGACGGACGATCATATTTTATCAGTCGCCGCGTAGAAGACGTGTCCGTCCCAAGGGTGCTCAGACGGCAACACCCAGAAAACCCGAACATTTGTATTCTCAGCATGAAACGAAGGGGAAGGCAGTTTTGATTGCGCTCCGACCTCGCCCAGTATCGACCTAATCGCGTCCTACACGTTGTACGGAATCTGGCACGAGTTTTAGTTTTTCGAAGGAAGAAAGTGAACGACGAATCGGAAAAACTGGAACGGCGCCATCGTGTTTTTTTGTTTTGTTTTTCGGGATGATGTACGATGCGTAAGTGACAATTAATCTATCATGTTGCCAAGTATGACTTTTTTTTATTAAATCATGTTTGATAATAAGTTCGAATATAATTGACATGTCAAAGCCCAACTTATTGGTTCGATAACCAACTTATTTTGGATGTTTATATATTTTTTTCATGAAGTGAACGTAACGAAAAATGCGTCTTCGTATATTATTCATTGTTTTATTTCTAAAAGGGGAAACGCAACAAGATCAATGTACTAAAGACAACCTGGTTAAAATAAAATAATTAATATTGTATGAGATGTTTCAACATAATGCATAATTTGAAAATGACGGAAGTGGTGTGTTATTTAAAATAAATGCAACATTTATAACACAGAAGACTTGCATTACAAAGTTTTTGAATACATTCGTTTTGAGTTTTACGTTGCGTTTTTATCCACAAACTGTGAATGAATAAGATTGCTTTCAAGCCGCGATAGGCTTTCAGTAATTTTTCTTTTTGTTTTGATTTTCTTCATTTGTAGAAATTTATTTAAATTGCGTGTTACTGAGATCTTGGTTATGTATAGGCGATAATGGATATAACCTTACTTTTAGAGTTCAGGCATGTTCTTAGAACGTAAGAAACGATCAAACAAAATTAACGACGTTGTCGTACTTTACGTGTTTTTTCGGGTTAGTTTCAAAATGTGGAAAATTATTAATTTTTACAAAAGACAATTTAAGCAATAGTTCATTCATGATCGTCAACTTTTTCCAATTTTGTGTCTTAACTCTTAAGTGTTTATATTTATAAAACATAGTCCAGAAATGAAAGTCTACTAAATCATTGGAAGATTTAGGGCATTTCTAAATCGAATATATATAAGTACGTTAACTTTGTAACATAATTAGAATTTTTCTTGACTGTAAATTTGAAACAATCACAATCTGTTATTTTGCGCACCCCCGTATATATCTTGCGTCCCGGGGGTCGTTTCACAAGTCAGCTGTTGTTCATAAAAGCACCGCCATTCTTTACCTAAACGTCCAGAAGGGTCAGTTTGGAACGATCGGTTGCCTCACGACTACCATGATTCATTCGTCTGGTACAGGGATGTACAAAATGTTCTGTGGATTTCGATCGATAATGTGACTTAGTTTGTTTATTCTTTTGGATTTTGGGTGTATTTTGTACAAGCTTCACACCCAAAATCTAGTTCGCCACATAAACGTAAGTTGCATGTCGTTTTTTTTATGTACATTTTCGATTCGAGTAAACAAAAACCGTCTGCTTTTGTTTGTGGACGACCGTTTATTTCAGTAACATTCACCATAAGGTTTCAAGGCTACCTTGGAGTCGACATATGTGTATATGAGACTGAATTGACATGATTGCAGTCCAAATGTGGCAGTGTATTTTTTTCCAAGTTACGTCTTTGCAACATTTTAGTATCTTTTATTCAAGAAATAATTTTTCAATTCGTTACCAAATTATTTGGTTCCTATTTTTACTGGACGATATTTATTATTTAAAATTGTTATCTGTGTGTAATGTAGGTGCTTTTGATATGGTTTCAGTCTTTCATATATTTTCAATTTGAACACAATTTTACTTTCTATTGTTTACGTGGTTATATACGTCAAAACAATCAAAATGTGTGCGGCGATAGGTCAGTTTATCATAGATCATCTGTTGATAAGGCTATCACGTATTGAAAATGTGTTGCTTTAGAAATGCAACAAAGCATGCGGTTGAATTGGAAGAATGTTTCGTAGAAAACCCCCACGGGGTCGCCAGATGGTTTCCTCTATGAACTTTTCGAGTTATATATTATTTCAAATACATATTTTTATGAAGTTATAACAGAAACTTTGAGGTCCATTATCCCATAGAAACTGACAATGGGAAGATATCTAATGTATTTCGATTAAAATAGTCAATATTAAGTCAACCTGATAGAACGTTTATTATTAATAGTTATTACAATAGATTTCCTCGATTATGACTTGGGCTATTTTGCCCAAGTAACCTCATATACTAGCCTTAATCAATCTATGAAAAAACGTCACAGGTTCATAATGACTTTAACAGCAATCTATAGGGACTTAACATGAGAAATTAATTTTTTGCTTGTCTGCAACAGAAAATGATACCAATGGTACCATTTAATGGGATCTTTCTTTAAACCAAACAACTGTGTTTTTGTTATATTTTAACAAAATTTCAATTCAAACCGCCAGAAACTGCCAAAAAGTAGTTGTCTACAGTTTGACAATTTGCCCGTTTGTTAGCTTTTCTTCCCGTACTCTAATTTAAATATGTGGAAATACGTATTGTATTTCTTGTCTTGCAGTTACTTGCCAAAAATATAATATATTGCATCTTAAAAATATACATTTTGTTCATTTTATTATTTATTAGGTGCCCTATTTATAATAAATAATTAAGTTGCCCAATTTGAATGGAATTGGCAATAGGAATATTTTTTCACGTATTTGGATTTTTTAAAAATAAGAAGTTGGCAGTCAACAACTTGACACAAACTTGACCCATACTATACAAGCATGTATCGTCTGACAGGTTTTTTTTTGCTAATTTTTTTTATTATTATTAGCGTTGTCTGGCGTTTCCATTCACTTAACCTCTATTTTAAAGAATGGGTTTTTGATAGTCTTCTTTAGAATTCTCTAATAGTATGAAAATAAGCCTCATACCTTAGTACTGGGGATGATCACTCCTACTCGTTTTGAAAGGATTTTCCTATTACGATGTCAACATGTTCTATGATTATTAAGTCGTCGTTAGGGCAAGCAACCATGGTTACTGAAAATTGATAATTTTATTATTTTCGTCGTCTTGTACTTTTATTACTATGTGTGGAGACTTATGAACAAGAAAATGTCAGACAGAAATGTCGAGCACATATTAAAAATACAACACATTCTACATGTCACAGCGGTTGGAAAAATTTACAAGATTTTAAAAATAAATAATTTAAGGTTTTTCGAAAAGTGTGCATAATAAGTATAGCCTTACGGCAATGATAAAGAATGAAACCTAATAAGAAAGGTATAACCAATTCATATAAATGAAATAAAAAACAAAGAGTGTGACGGAAGTTGTTGTACGTTGAAATACAGCGGGAAAATTACTAAAATTGAAAACAACGAAAAATATGGATTTCGAGGCTATAGGAAAATGAAGAAATTCCAAGAACAGTCATAATCAAGCTAAAGAGAATGAGCATTAACAGCTGAGAGAAAAAACAAAGAACTGATATCAACAGCGAAAAAAATAAGCTAAATGAAACAAAAACGAACGAATAAGAAGAGAGAAAAGAAACGGAGAAGAATTATGATTAAAGGAACAACTGGACTATAAGGGAGACTCAAGGAGTCATAAGGGAAGTCAATCGTCGAAAAGAATAAAAATATGAAAGTAAGAATAACATCAATGACGGAGATATCGAAGAAGATAAAATAGAAATGGATATGATTTTTATAAACATCTTATTTCCACGTAAACTCTTGTCTATCATTAATTACTATGAAAGAAGTAAGTACAATTATCATTATCTGAAATGAAGAAAAATAAAAGAAGTAAAATTTTAAAGCTTTCTGGGTAACTTTTAAAATGGGAATTACATATATGTTATAATTATTTTTAATGTCAGATTCTTGATTGTAATTGCTTGAAATTATATGTATCCTTTAATTCTTTACAATCAGTAAAAATTAGCACAAAATAGAGACACTGACCATACAAAATGGATCTTTAAAATATGTTCCAGTAACTTAGATAAACGACATCGAAATTGTAAATTTTAAATCGTTATATCTTCGAAATTAATGGATGGAATCGCTTTTCCTTATTTTTCGCATGATCCTTTTACATTGTATAATAACTAATAATGTACCATCGAGGTGTTCCGTGAATTTTATGAGGGTCTGTATAAGTTCGGTGTCGCTCAAGATTTATATCAAATTGTCATTTTACACCATGATGGTTGTGCATTGTCGAAATATAATACATATAAAATTATAACATATAATTCCTTGGTTCATCTTAGAGTTAGATTCGAGATATCAAATTATATTTTGATTTCGGGCACAACCACATAAAATTTCCCCGACCGTGGTTGAATAGCAAATGAAACGGTAGTGTCGGTAGTTCCGTGTCTGGATGGTATTAATCCGGTCGTGCGAGCGGTGGCGCTGCGTTCGTAAATTCTTTGTTCGCACACGTGCTCAGTCGATGCAAGGCGGCTTGGTTGCCGTTCGTTCTCCGCGTTGTCGTTGAGTATTTTTGTGTTTGTGGTCATTTTTCGCCAGGAAACATGGAGTTGGCTCGCAGAAAGTAAGTTTTCACCGTTTACATGCACATTGTTGACGTCAATTCGTGGTTTTTCTGCGCAAATTAACGCTTACACCCCGAATGAAAACCGTATGTGCGCGCGCTCATTTCTGACAGTTTTGTTTTGATCTGTTACGTTAGGAAACTTAAATTTATCGCGCTTAACGCTTCGTGTGAATTAATATAATTGTTGAAGTTTCTTCGCAATTAAATTCACCGGATACTGCGACGAGTTTTATTTGATCGTATTTCAGCTGACATCCTGGCCTTGGTTTTTCACGCCGTTTTTGTCGTTTTCGTTCGAAAGTTACTTTACCTGACCGTTCCAATGTAAACTGTGACGTTTCTGTAAATATGAATCCCCCCCTCCATACATTTATGTCTCGGCGTAATTATTTATCTGTGCGTTATGTGTACGGTTTAAACTGACGTTGTGAATCAGAAAATTATATTGTAATGACATGGTTAGTTTTATCGGCAACTATTAATCCTGTACACATTAGTTAAGTTGAGAACAGGCCCCGCTCCGTCCGTGGATGGCTTTAATACGATGTGAAGTTCTCGTAGGTCCCTAGCGCCTTTTACAATCGTAATTTTAGGTTGGCGTCTTGCGAAAATCTCATAAATTTTCACATACGTTTGCATGGCCGACAATTTGTTTAAATGTAAACGTTTGACGTTTCGAAAGTTACATCTGTTTTGCAAAGATCCGTTCGTTTCTTTCCTGTCTTTTGTGTAGGTCTGGGTAGGTAGTCGTGCGCGTATTGTGTTGCACGCTGTAAGGTTTCTTCCCATAACAAAGCGCTGTATTTTTACAGTGGCGTAGATGGAATTTTTATTAGGAAATTATTTTTGTTATAAATTGTCGATAGGTGGCGCTGTGCTTCAAGTAACGAATGTCATTTTTGACAAATAAAGTGATTGTTAAGAATGTACTTCATCGTTTAATACAATAACATAGATACATAGGATGTACGGTTGTAAACTTAAAAACACGTTTTTTTGTACATGACATCATTTGATGGCAATTTAAAGGCCCCCATAAACGGAGCAATTTTGACATAAATGCTACCTTTATTTTGTAAAATGAAATGGATTTTATATAAACTAAAGGCTAAAGTTAAATAATATGTTACAATTTCTCGATTAGGGAGCAAACCCATCTCAACATGCATATTTTATATAAATTTGAGTTTCGATTATCGAGCGAACGCAACTTAAATTCGTATACAAGTCGCGCATAAAAAAAGGTTGAGAACCGCTGATTTCGAGGAGTACATAATGCTTTTCACAATTCCTCTCTGAAAGGAATTATAATCATTGCTTTCATCCGACCTTCGTTTACAAGACAGTGACGTTTGCTGTGATCACGTGATCAGAGTTGCTATGTATTCTTTTTTATCTTCTTTTTTCAAATTCAATTGTTTGGTTTAACTTATCACAATTGTCTAAAAGTGAAAAAATAGAAATATCTTTTTGTATCCAGTTTAAAACCTAGCACATTCAATTCAAGATTAAATATAGATAGGGTTTGCAAAAAAAATTCTGCTGAAATTTTCTATTATTGTATATTATGAATGAGCAGGATTTTATTTTTGACGTGTTGTAAGTGGCGGCCATTGGATTTTTTTTTGTATGTATACAGGATGAGTCGGGAGGATGGCACCAAACTCGAGGAGTGTATTCTACACATAAAAATAATTTTAAAAAAATCATATTTTGTTATCCGATATTTCTTTGTTTTCAAGTTTCAGCGTTAAAACAAAATTCCCAACACACACTGTTCTAATCATTGCGTTTTTGTTCAAAAATACTGCCATTGACTTCTAAACATTTTATGCTTCGTCTAAGAAGGGCGCGCTGCTCTTCTGGTGGATTCATGCCTTTGTTTAATATCGGCTGCAGCATTTCCAATACGTTGAATTAGTGCATCCCGACTTTTACTTTACTTTATAAACTTCATTTTTCATCCAGCCCCATAAAGAATAGTCCAATGGTGTCAAGTCGGGAGACCTTGGAGGCCAACTAACAGAACCACCGCGATTAATCCAATGTCCTGGAAGCATTTGATCCAAATGTTGCCTGACCTGACGAGCGAATTGTGCAGGAGTTCTGTCGTGCTGATAACACATTTGCATTCTGATGTTTAGAGCAACATCTTCTATTAGTTCTTGTAATTCATTTTGTAAAAAAATAAAGTATTGGTCTCCTATGAGGCGATGCTCCATAATGAAAGGACCAATTAAATAAATATTAGCCATACCACACGTTTACCGCCGAAACGTCAAATCGCTCGAAGACGCATTAATTTGAAAACAAGCGCGAATAGCGACATTTATTACAAGGACGTAGTGATTAGAACAGTGTGTATGGGAATTTTTTTTTATGATGCTGTAACTTGAAAACAAAGAAATGTCTGATAACAACATTTGACTTTTTTTGAATTAGTTTTACACGTAGAATACACTCCTTGAGTTTGGTGCGATCCTCCCGAGTCACCCTGTATAGACCATTTGCGTCATTGTGGCTTTTTGTTTTTTGGTTATGTATTTGGACTTGGAGTAAAGCCCAGTTCACAAGGGAACACATAATGTCACCGTCAACATGTTTCCTACCTGTCTTATGACTTAAGCGTTGTGTTGAAATTGTACTTATTTCATTGATATTTGTATTTACATATTTGCTTTTTTGTAGGCTTCAGATTTGTTATTGATTTTGCCCCATCTCTGTATTTTTTTTTTTCGTTCAGGAATTTTTCTACGTAGTTCTTTTTATGTATATTTTTTGTATTTGTTTCGATTCGGTTTTCTTGATTTCGACAAATTTAGACTTAATCATTAATCAATCATTTTTTTTGTCGTTTTTTGATGCTTTTTTGATCGTTGTTTATTTTTTAAAATAATTTATACAATTGAAATTTTCAACCTGTCAATCTGTCCAATAACATTTATTATTCAATTACTTGGAAATTCGCGCAAATTGTAAGGAACAAACTTGAATTGATATTCTTGTTCTTCGTTGCGTTTGCAACTGAAAGACATTTTGAGTACATGTTGCGATTGTTTGTTAACACCTTACATCTGGTATTCATATTTCGTATCTTTACAACGTGATATTGTAAAGCCAGCTGACTGTATTTTCATACAGATCTATTGTAAGATGGACCGTCAGTAGAGCTTTTGTGTCGCCGTTTTCGTGGCCTGCCCATGCCTCAACGCCACCACTGGCTTCTTCCTTTGTTCGGCGTTGTTACGTGTACATTTTAGAAGGTAGAAAGCTGTTTTTCGACACGGCCACCACAGTTAACAAACAGCCGTTGCTACATTATTTTAACTACGTTTGAATGCCAATTGTTAATTGTTATTTTGCGTTGTGGTTGCGTTATTGCCCGTTCTGTCCACCTCTTCGCCTTTAACGTTCGTGTGTTAACTGCGCGCCAGGCGGTCGTGAATAATATTTTAATTGGCGTGTTTGTTTGACAGATGAGCGCCGCCGTTTGGTATGTGTTGTGGTGGTGTGTGTGTGTGTGTATCGTTAGTCAACCGTTCGCGTGTGACGTAAGCGTTTGTTTATCTCTTGCGCGATTTCATTGAAAAACTGGAAGTGAGAGGAATCACCGTGCCACGCGATTCTCCTCCAGCATATTTCGTCACCGTTCAATTATTCAATGCTCGAAGGTTAAGTTCACGGCCGCAGTTACGTAACTGCGTTTCCCATCAGCTATCGACACTTTTACAAGACAAAAAAATCGTTCGCTAAAAGGCATCAACCAACCACGAGATTTTATCTGCCACCATCATCATGGTGAAAGGGTTAGTACGAGTTACATCTGCCTTTCTAGTTTTATCTTGGTCGTATTGAAACAGCTGATCGTGGGGGCTACGCTGATTCATCGGAGTAGGTAGGGGTCGTATTTATAAATACGGCTCCCACATAGATCGGGGGGCCCACAGCGACGACCGAAAAAATAGATTACAAGTTTTGTTTCTGTTTAAACGTAGCTGTTATAAATGGACAATTGCGTGACAGTTTATTTTTTTATTGATTTACATATTAGGTGGAGGTGACGTAAGCGTGATTTATCGTGATCACGTGATCAGATTTTTGCTGTTGATCACGTTTTTTTATATATTTATATTATTTAAGCCGAATAATATACACCGTGTTGCTTTAGATTTGCGACATAAGAATGAACTAGTGCAAATATTTCCTGTGATTATTTTAGAGTA
>JAFFZR010011373.1:0-11895 GCA_018397195.1 Lethrus apterus | reverse complement strand
TAAAAAAACCATAAATAATACTGAATTCATTACATTCAGTGTTATTTATGGTTTGTTTTTTTATTAATCAAATCTGTCCTATAAATAAATGGTGTAATTTTAACTAAAATAATATAAATCATAGCAACAAAATATTAAAAATTTTATATCAAAAACGTAGTTTTGGTTTTCCTGTTGATTTTTTTCGATAAAAATTCGAACAATTCCTACTGCTTGGCATGTGGCGCTATAGAAGTTAGATTGGGTTTTTATGTCAGATGAAGCTCCAGACTTTTTCAATGTCCACTCGGTATTGACGGAAAACATGTGTCGAATCTTCTGCGACACTTTTTCACGTCTGGTTAAAAATAACTTTCATCATTTGTTTAAGTGTATTTGGTGAACGCCGGAATTTCCCGGAATGTTTTTCGATAAAATGCAAATCACTTTCGTTAATAAAATATTTAACGTGTATTTGAATTTATTTCGAGCATTTCTATTCTGTTTTTAAACATATTTATGGTGAAATATAAATAACTACATTTACGTAAATTAAAATTTACAGCTCACGTCGACAATAGAGGCATTAAAAATGTACATAATTCAAAATTATATATACATCATTAAATTGTCAGGGAGTCGGCTAGACTGTAATATATTTCGCAATACAGTATCGCGGAATATGTTTTAAAGCAATGAATAACGTTGCTTAAACGCAGAGTTGATTATTTCAAACAGCGATTGTTTTCAATCAATTCGTTTTGCGGCTTCGGGGACCAATTGCGTTTAAATCCTGTTGTCAAATTTAATGTAGTGGTTTGGTGTAATATTCTGTAATAAATAAACACACTGATTTTATTGCATGTTTTACTTACAGTGTTTGAACGGTGTACTATTTAATAACATCGAACATATATAAAACACAAAAAGTTTGTTAGTTTAAATAATCAAATACAGTCTGTTCACGGCAAAAATCTACAATAGCTAACTTTTTTATTTAAACAGATACAAACTTATTTAAATGAACAAAGTTTAAGTACCTTGCAAGGCGCGTTTCGCACAATAAATTATAAAACAAAAGAACATCGCGTTGCTACGATACGATACAAGCATAATGATTAATTTTTGAAACTGAACATCCTGTATATTTTTATATTTTTAAGTTGCTCTGGTTACCTGCTATAATTAACTATAAGACAATTTTTCTCTAAAAATATTTTACATTATTTAAGATACCAGACTGCCCTCTATTCATCCCCAGAATGTCAAGGTAACTTGTTTAGCCGTTTTAAAGTTGCAATTGTTTTTGTTAAAAAAAAATTATATATTTCAATTAAAAAAACTGCTACGTCCAAGATTAGATTTTTTACAATAATATTTATTGTGTGAATTTGCGGAAGTTGGGAGATGATATCGCTAAATTATTTCTATCAGCGGATATACAGGTAGTCAGTATTTTGAAGTATCAATGTTACCAATTTTGAAATTATTTATCACGATTTTTTTAAATGGAACCCATGTATATTTTATAAGAAGTGATGCAGAATTAAATTCTTCGTCGATCGATCTTAGTTTCCCTATACCTATCTTTAGCAGTTTCTACTATAATATCAACTTTATTTTCTATTTTAAACTAGCTTAACAGCGAATTGAATTAAGGAAAAAGTGTCAAAGTGTTCTTCTCTTGAAAGAAAATTAACATTAATAACAAAATTTGTTGAAACGGGAAATTGTAAAACAGAAACAAACAAACAAAGAAACAAAGACTGATACAAAATTGGGTAAACGTGTTTGAACATTAAAACTAAATTCATTTAGTGATAAACAATCGCATTTACATAGGATAAGGAAACAAACAAAAAACTAAGGTAACAAATGTTCAAAGTGTCTTCCTTCTTGTTGCAAACAAAGATTGATTCTGTTTATGAACACTCTCTGAACTCGCCTTAATTCTTCATACGTTATGTTTCTAAAAGCGTTAATTATTCTTTCTTTCATATCTTCTACTGTTGTTGGAGTTTCAGCATAAACAATTTCTTTTACACGTCCCAATAAATAAAAATCAAGATGTGTAAGGTCCAGAGATCTAAGCGGCCATCTTACAGGACCATTCCTTCCCAACCATCTCTGGGAGTAGGTGTTATTGAGATAAGCTCTTACAGCAATAGAATAATGTGGAGGTGCTCCGTCATGCTGCAGCCACATTTCTTCCCGGATTTCAGGAGGGACGTTTGCCAATAATCGTGGCAGTTCAATTTGTAAAAACTCCAAGTACATTGGCCCATTTAAATTATTTGGAAAAGAATAAGGACCTACAACATACTCGCTGATAATGCCTCCCCAAACGTTAACGCTTCACCGGTGTTGCTGATCCACTTGTCGGAAAATTCTTGGATTTTCATCTGAATAATAATGAAAAATATATTTATTTACCGATCCATTTTTGTGAAAAGTGACTTCATCAGAGAATAACACTTTTTTAAAGAAAGGTGGATTTTCTCGTAATTTATCATTAGCCCAATTACAAAACGCAACACGTTTTTCAAAATCTTGTTCTGTAAGCTCCTGATGTAACTGAATATAGTAAGGATGCAAACGATGTTTAGTTAATATATCTTTTTGACTTGTGCTTGGATCTTCAGTAACTGCCAATAGAACGTTTAATTCATTTTCTTCATTTGTTGCTCTTTTGCTTCTCTTGCATTTAGTGTAACCGACATTTCCCGTTTCAATAAATCTTATCATTAGTTTTTCAAAAACTCTCTTTTCTGGATGTATCCTTTCTGGATATCTTTGATTGTAAATTTTGCTAACTAAAAAAGGATTCCTTTCTGCTTCGCCTAGTATAAATACCATATCAATTCGTTTTCCAATTCTAATACGTACACTGTTGGTTGCACTTTTGATAATCTGACAACTGGCGTGATGAGTGTCTAACTCGATTATCTTTTACAACTGCATTATTGAAAACGTTACAATTTTGAATATCCTCGATTATCGTAGAAACTGCTAAAGATAAGTAAGGGAAACTAACATGGATCGACGTAGAACTTAATTCTGCATCACATCTTATAAAAATATACAGGTGTTCCATTTAAAAAATCGTGAAAAATAATTTCAAAGTTGGTAAAGTTGATACTTTTTACTATATATTCGCTGATATCATCTCCCAACTTCCGTAAATTCACACAATAAATTTTATTGTAAAAAATCTAAGCGTTTGGACGTAGCGGTTGTTTTTTATTTGAAATGTGTAATTTACATTTTTTTAACAAAAACAATTGCAATTCTAAAACGGCTAAACAGGTTACCTTGATATTCGGGGGACGAATAGAGGACAGTCTGGTATCTTAAATAATGTAAAAATATACAGGTGTTCCATTTAAAAAAATCAAATTTTACTGTGCCACCTTTTTTTGAAACAGCCTGTAAGTATATACGAAAATATTTTTAGAAGATGCAGGCTTATTACATACCCAGAATTTTAAATGGCTATCTATCATACTGCCCGAGTTATGAAAGACGGACGTACTATTACAGGACCCTGTATAATCAGAAATTTTGGTGATGTATATTTCCGAATAATATATGGAATAATAATATGAATTATCCTCTGATACAATTATTATTTAATGGTGCCTTTACATTTTATATTTCAGCCATTTATCTTTCAATAAGTGTCGTAGGGTGGATTGCCATATTTTTTATACAAATCATCCCAAAAATCAACATCATTTTTATGTGGATTCACATCCATAACCAAATTTTTTCCAATGTCCAAATAATGTACGTTCGAATCCTTTGGGTTTATTGGCATCCATTTTTGATATTGTAGGAAACTGTCGTTGTAAAAAGTCGGATTGCTAAAATATGAAGAAGATTAAGGTAATTTATAACGTTTTTGTGTAACTGACCCATATTTTGCAAAATTCGTCCATAGTTTCAAAAGTCTTAGTCGTGTTAATTCATCTTCGTAACTGACATTCCCATGTTCTTTATTATAGAAAAGGTATTCCAATTCTTCACCATGACTAACTCCTGCAAATTAGCAAATAAGGAATACACCTCTTCCACAGATTATTATGAGCGATTGGTAATCATCCTTTTTCGCAAATAACTCTTGCTTTATTTTTAACGATTAATTGATTATTATTGTAATAATTACTGTTGCAAATATAATAATAATTTTTATTAATATTACCTTTCATTGATCTGTTGTTGTTGCCCAAATCACCTTCATATGAAAAATGATAAAAGTAGGTCTTAACATATTTTGAAATTAATCTGGCTTCCTTGACAACAGGTCGTACAAACTGATCATCACTACCAAACTACAAGCACATTATACGACGACCTTGTCAAAAATAAAAGACGTACTCACATGAACAGCATTGGTCAAATTACTCAAGAATTTTGTACCATTTGTGTAATGATTTCTGATCATCCTTCCAACTCTTTCATCCCTTGTGTTCATATCGACCGGTATGTAACGTTTTACCATAACGTCGTAATTGCTGTAATATTTGCTGAAAGCCTCATACTCTAAAATTCACGGTTATATGACGACCTTTTTTGCAGATTCACGTACCCTCCGCCAAATATACACCTTCGAAGGAATTAATACCAATCATATGGGGTATTTTGATAATGTGTCCTTTTCTGAATTTCTCATACGATTGCTTCGTAATAAAAGCACCTTTGTAATTTGCGGGTTCCATCACTGGAATATACAACAATCCTTGGAACGTACCTGTTCCAAACACAACCTGGAACAAAAATTGAAATTTCAAAGTTAAAATATGTAACTAATACGTACAGCGTAATGTGTTTTGAAGGACATTTGCCTCAGTTCTTCAGCATCTTTTTTCCTCAATTCTTCCACAAGGAAATTAGAATCTGTAGTCTCTATTCCTAAAAGAGTCCCCAACATATACGCACCTAGTCTTGCTTGTCTGGACAATCCAAATGGACACAGAGCTGAACCACTTTGTTCTATGACTCCGTGAATTTTACCTAAAATATATGTAATAAATATTTCCACACAAAACAAAACGTGTTACCATCTAATTGGGGACTCATCGCCAAATACGACACCGAACTGGCCCCTGCGCTCTGTCCCATTAGAGTAATTTTATTCGGGTCGCCTCCAAACGATTTAATATTATCGTGCACCCAACTTATGGCGAGGACTTGGTCTTTTAGACCGAAATTTCCCGGGACGACCTCATCTTCAGTGCTCAGAAAGCCAAAAACGCCCAAACGATAATGGACGGTGACGAAAACCACATCTTCATCTAGGAAGAAATCCGTACCGTTAAGGGAGTTCCGACCGTATACAAACACGAAACTACCACCGTGAATCCATATCATGACCGGCAAGTCGGTTTTGTTTAGGGACTGGAATGTAAGGTATTGAACGTAAAATTTCGACGGATATTTAAAATGAACTCACCGGAGTGAACACGTTCAGATAGAGACAATCTTCATCGCCGCGTTTTTCATACAATTCGATGCAAGTATTCCTCGGTTCAGTGGCGTCCAGAACTCCTTCCCAATGATCAACTGTGACGGGCGCCTTTAAATTATTGTGAAATCATTGGAGTTAAATGGTAACCACAGCAAAATATAGATTGTCTTCGAAATACTAATTTAAATTTATTACGTTATGTAACATAATCTAACTTGAGAGAAAAAAAGTAGAGACAGTTTTAAGGCCCTCTATGTAAAATCAGTCGGGTCACCAGTCATTGAAACTACGGATTTCCGTCGTTTCTTACATAGTTTCTTTCAGTCGAGATGTTTTGTAAAATTCGAGGCTGCCAACAAATTTTTCCAATTAAAAGTTCATTCAAATGTACAATGACTTTGTTTATTGAGTTTTGTATTTGTGTATTATTTCTAAGTGTTCTTCTAAAATACAGTACCTAAAAATTCTTTTAATTTTTTTTGTTGCGTCCAACGATTATTTCCAAGTTTTCTGCGTATTTATATAATTTTCTTTTCGATAACACACAAGAATGATAGTATACGAGGTCTGTTCAAAAAATACGTATACTCAAGTCATGAAACAAAATATACTTTATTTAGAGGTTACATGTCTGGGGACCCAGAGTACTACCCTCCCCGACGCACACACCAACGGTGTTTCCACTTTTGGAGACAGTCCTGGAATACTTCTATTGTGATGTTCTTCAGCTCTTTCGTCGTATTTGCCTCAATCTCAGGAATCGTCTCTAATCTTTTTCCTTTCAAAGGTTTTTTGAGTTTGGGGAACAAGAAGAAATCACTAGGAGCGAGGTCAGGTGAGTAGGGTGGGTGGGGAAGAACAGTGATCGAGCAGTGAAGAACAGTGATCGAGCAATGAAGAACAGTGATCATCTTTAATCAACTAACGCCCACGTTTGAAACGTGCATGCCACTTAAAACATGTCGCATGCTTCATAGCAACGTCGTCGTAAGCCGTCTTGAGCATCTCAAAAGTTTCACTCGCAGATTTTCCGAGTTTAACACAAAATTTCACAGCAACTCTTTGCTCGTTCAAGTCACTCATTCTAAAATCCGCTAAACGAACAAAAAGCACTTCACAAAAAACTGCGTAGCTAATCAACCAATAAAGATATTTGCAATCAAAAAACTGCCTTGTAATCAGTTGATCTGTACGAAGAAGGCGAGACCAAGCGGATTACCCTGGAACCAACTGGGCTTGCGCAATTTAAACAGTCTACGTATTTCTTGAACAGCCCTCGTATTTCATTTAGTTTACATGATATTATTCCTTAAACAATCAGCACTTTAGTAGACCGTTGGCCCGTAACAAAAATTCTATACAATTTTACCTGTTCAAATTATTTTTTATTATTATTATATTATTTTAGTTTGTCGCCGAAAAAGCTCGTAAAGCTTATGGTTGCTAATCACTTCTTTTCTTATCTACTAAAGACATATACGTCAAATTTCTCTCTTGAATACCAAATCTTTCAACGTTAAGCTTTCAACCTTTTCTTTCTGTTTCTGCATAAATTCTTTGCGTCGAAAGTTATTTATAAGTCGAAAAATTTTCACTTTTAAATCGAAAGTAGTGTTGATGTTTCCAATTCAAAATCTGGTATTTTAAATTTTTAAATTTTCAATTTTCTACTCAAAATTATTTTGGTTTAATTAATACTTGTTTATTTCTTAGTATCTTGTTTTCGAGTTTATACATTTTCTATTGTATTCTACCATACGGGTCTCTTTTATGAAAACTTACTAACGAACGCAACGCATTGATGCACAATATCGATTATGTAAAAAGGATAGTCGGAGAATTTTGATAAGGCGAGAGGAAGAAAATGATGAGCGATATGGACAGAAAAAGAAATGAGAAAATATTGATAAAGATAGGTGTGATAAAAACTAATTGACAAATTGGGGATGAAAATGTATGAAAATATAGGCTGGATTAGGAAACAGGTGGAAACGTTAAATATAACACGTATTAGTCAATTAGACCTGGTAAAATTGGGGGAAAAGGATATATAGAAGTATTTGAAGTGCCTGAGATGAAAGGAAGTGAGAATAAACTGGTTGATAGCGAAATTGTCGTAAAACATCCAGAAGGAAAGAAAAGATATTTGATAAAAAACAACACATATTGCTGTGATATTTGATTCCAAATTTATTTAAATTATGCAATTAAATTTTATCACGCATACATAATTTTTAAATAATTGTATTAAAATAAGGTTTTTTACATTGATAGGATGTTAAATGAAACTCAATAAATCCTTAAAAATATTTACAGGTTTAAATAATATCAAAATATACAAATATTTACAATTTATCCCACAAATTATAATTCATTCAAATAACAATAAAAAAAATTAATTAGTTTTTATTTTTAAACAATTTAAGTTGGTAATATAAAACAACCACACCCGAATTGCTCCAATATGTCTACGCAAGTGATCGTGTATGACAATCGATATTATTGAAGTGACAAAATATATTAATAGTAATTAATATACTTGGGATAAGCAACAATAAATGCATAAATTAAATTATTCAATGTTTATTTTAGGTAAATGTCAAATGCTAACCAGTGACCATGACCTACATTAACTTGTCCTATAAATGTCAATTGATCGCACGAATGTAAACAATCATACTATGTTAAAATTAATTAGCATTAACTAATACAAAGAACAATCCCTGTATCCTTATACAATTATTAAGTACCTTAACATAACTTTTAATCATAAAATATTCACCAGAATTTTAACAAAATTTTATAACCACACTTGGTTATATTTGAAACAAATAAATGTTCAATTAATTTTTAAATCCAGTGGAAAACACCTCGCTTACACAACACTCGGAACCACTTCTCAACACCGAATATGATGGTCACTAGCACAGGTCCTGTTACTTTTTCTCCTTTTGGAGTAGTGAGTCACAATCTGACTGAAGCTTTTTAAGTCGCGTTCGTCCTTTTATACGTAAAATTGTAAATAACAACCTAGGTTATAAGCTCCCTCGTTGGTCACAATGGTAATTATAATCTCAGTAATTGTAGCTTTGAAACCAAACACTCATGCAATTTAAATTATGCAACCAAATTATTTACATTTTTGCTTTCAGGATGACGGACAATTAATTTTCAAGATTTTACACCTCAGTCCGCAACCCAGAATACAACGAAGTGAATTTCTTCAATCAATTGTTCTACTTGCTTCGATTTATGACAATCGTGTACCACAACTTATTATTAATATTTAATAAAATTTTCAAAACAAATTATATTTAACTATACTGTTGCCATTTTTCAAATTATTTATTAAATTTTAATTAATTCCATCGGGAAATAACACAGCAATATGTTGTAGAATACAAGAGACTTGCGAGCAATTAAGTAGAGAGTCTTGAGAAAGAAAATGAAGTTGGGAAATGGAAGAAATGTTTAAATGAAGAAGATGACCAGTTAGACTTGTTGAAGAAAATGATAGGGTAGAAATGTTCTCATTTCCACTTTTATATAGGTAATATATTTACTTTATTTTTAAAATTTCATATACTCTGACGTGAAATTTATTTCTATTATCTTTGTTGGCTTCTTTATATTAGTGTAACATTTTAGTCCAATTTTTCATGTGTTGTTAATTCAATCTTCTTACTTTTTTACCCTTTTAATGGTGGTCTTCTCATAGTTGAATTAGTTATTTGAATAGAAGAAAGTAAGCCCACTTCTGATTTTAATTATTTTTTTTTTATTATTTTTTTTTTATTGACATTTGTGTAGTTTTGATTGGAATGGTCATCTTTTGGCCCCTCTTTATCTTCTTCTACCGTTGAACTGATTACAATAGATAATAATGTCTAATCCTATTTATATTGTATTTCTATTTACTTTTCCGTCAGATCATTTCTGATTAATCTGATTTTTGTTTATTATTTGCGTTGAAAATAATCGATTTCAACGCAAATTTTTATCTTTTAAAGTTATGTTTTCGCCATTCGTTTTAAACTGATAAAAATAGCATTTTTTAATATTAACCTTGAACGATAATGATAGAATAAAAGACTTGATAAGCAGATCGTTAATCAATTTTTGTAATTTTAATCAAACTTACCGCAAATCTTAAATTTCCAATAGGGGGTTTTGCAAAAGGTATCCCTTGAAACGAATAATACGCTTTGTTCCAACTAACCGTTGTCGCCTTCTTTCCTTCAACAATCCCATTTTTCGTCGTAACTTGCACGTTTTCAGCCTATAATTGTTTAAAATTCGATAAACACCATATAAATACGAGTTCAAGATTAATATAACCTTACTTGTAAGTATGAGGAATTTATCAAAATACAATAAAATAATAAATAAATCACGTCCATGATCTTGACATACATGAAGCGTCTGCGAATACTTTTGATTTATTTATGATGGATTTCGTTTAAATACGATGCCACGACGTTATCGTTAATATACGTAACATTTTTCATGTTATTCCGATAAACGAATAAATTCGACGAACGACATGCGCTCAAAAACATTGTAATCTTGAATATGTTGAGTACATTTTGGTTTAGATTCGATTTTATTTTAACTACGAGCTTCTCTCATTTTTCGGCAATAAAATACAAGATTCTCAACGGTAATTAACTAATAAGAGATTATTGTCTGTCTGTCAAGTGCAAATGCAATCTTTCATTGCAACTTAGTCAAAATTGACGGATCACTACCGTCGAAAGTTTCAAAAATTTATCTAAGTTCAGCAACGGTAGACTCCAAGGCTAATTTATCCTGCTCGAATGTAAACGGATAGGTAGGGTAGTCGATTGGATTACCTGTTTTCTCTAACTTAAGCAGACTACGAAGAGTTTTCCTGATCAAATCCACTGTCACTCCACAGATAGCTAATTGATACGAGAGCTCATCAGCACTAAGCCGATTAATTTCGAAACGTGGGGGAGACATATCGAAGAAACTAATGAAAAACCACAAACTCTCAAAATAAAATCTTTACAACCAAACTTACTTTTACTTTTCCTCAACAACAAATCCTGTACCAAAATTTACAATATACGCCAAAGATGGCCCCACGTTGGGAGCCAAATTATGACGATAAGCTTTTTTCGGAGATTCGTGCTAGGACTCAGGGTTCCAATGAAACGCTTATGCCAATGATTCTTCAAAGAAATCAGATAATATGGTTTAGAGTAACAAACACTGAATCCTGCCCATTTGGTTTACAGAAAATGTTAAGAATTTTATGACAATTGCCAACCGCAATTTACCAAAAATTCATGGAAAATGTTTAAATGCACATTCTTCCAACCCAAGCTTGCCCATTCTACTAGAAAGTTGGGATTGGGACTAATGTTTCTCAAAACACAATGTTCAGTTATCCTTAAGTCGAAGAACTAGTAACTTTAAACTATTGATTTTGGAACAAACTTGATTCAATAAACTATCAACCAAAGCTAAGCTTTTTTTGTAATAAAATGGGTTGTTTGGTTATTTTGAGATTTAAACGATACCCAAGAAAAATTCCATTAATTCGTTGAATCTTTCGGTTTAAAATTTATACCTTCTCGCGAGCTCACGACACGAAGATCCCGTCGATCCTTCGAATGTATTATCCATGACATCGGGGAACAGACAAAATTTATTCATTCAATTCTATTATCCACAACGAGAAATTTATGACAAATTATTCTCGATGGATTGAATATGTGAATTTTATTTGAAAACTTTTTTGTCTTGGTTAATTGATTAAAGGTGTTTCTAAATCAACAATATTTGATGTTTGATTTTTATTGATTTAAAAAGATTTATATGAGGGTTTCTGACAAGGATAATGTTTTTTTTTTTGTTAAATTAAACTAGGATTAAATAAAACTTCTTATGTTATAACGGCTGGTCCAACCATAATGCACGATGTTAATTGTGAGTCACACCTTAACGTCAAGTTTTTTGCCCAACTTAATTTGACATTTCTTTATGTCAGTGTTTGACAAATTCAACCATGGAGAGGTACACAATTGAGCAGCGCGTTAAGATTGTTGAAGCCTTTTACGAAAATGGGCGTTCAAATCAAAATGCATTTCGTGCACTTCGTGATTTTTTTGGTCAGCATAATCGACCAAATGGACTTCTTTCTTTGGGGATATTTAAAAGAAAAAGTATACGTCAATAAGCCAAGAACAATTCAAGAGCTAAAGGATGAGATAATTCGACACATTAACGACATTGAACCTCAATCGGTCCAGTAGGTCCCTTTCAGCTTGTTTCAACAACCATGTCTCACACGCATACGTTACTGTTGGCCTTAGAATTGTCCTGTATATCCTTACCACCACCACCAGTTTTGATTTCAGGTAGCGTATTTTTGAGTTCCTTTTACTATTTTTGCTTTTCTTTCCTGGTCCTTACGGACATTT
>JAFFZR010011366.1:0-10852 GCA_018397195.1 Lethrus apterus | reverse complement strand
CGATGTTCTTATGTTATAATAAGTAATTAATGTAGGATCAGGGAAACTCTTGGTGAATTGAAAAAGCTCCCTTTTAGTGACACATGATGTCAGATAATTCAACCAAGAAAGATAGAATACATAAATCAAGATAAAAAAAGCAGGTACAAGGATATTTGGATGATTGGTAGCAAGACTAGTAAGCCATAATAATGGTTAGAAAAATGATATGATATGATATGACAATGTTTATGGTCGGACGCAACGGAACCGGTAATTCTCTGTTAAATAACGAGAAGGAAAATATGTTATGGTGCAAGTTACACAAAGGGGAAATGATAAAATAATCATAGTGTGTCATTAGATGTAGTCTCTTTCTGGTTTTATCTCATTTTGTTAATAAATTGACTCTCGCACGCACGCTGAATTATCTAATCTTCTCCAACCTTTTCGTAAAAACAACTTTTCTTGTACTCTTCTTTCCATACTTTTTAGTGAGTTTTTCAATATTGACCTACGTACCACATTCTAAAATATCCTTATACCTGTTATTGTGTTTCAACGACCAACCCAACTTTCATACACTTATACTATCCCTCTTTCACACTATTTTTATTGCCTTTCGTTTCCTGGCCTTTCAGCCCTCATCCAATAGGATAAACGAATGGACGATATGCTCACTCGAAGAACTGCCATAGTTCTGTCAGTTTTGCCAGACTTCTACCAAAGTTCTGCCAAAGATCTGTCAGAAGCCTGTCAGTTGTGTCAGAGTTCTGACAGAGCTTTGAAGTTCGCTGTGAACTTTAAGGATAATTATTGCGTCGCTCTAGTTACTTGTAACAGTGAACGAAACGTCGATACTAATATTGGGTTGACGCCGTTCCATTCCCGATTGCAAAGAAACAACAGTAAACCAATTTATTGATGCGACTGTGATGTTTTCTGCGATTGGTATAGGTGATTGCAAGATTGCAATGATAAATAGACAAAGCAGATAACGAAAATTACAAACAGACAATTTGTATATTCTACATTGTTATTATGTACACTTACCGCAAATCATATCTAAGGCACAATGTGTTATATAAGGATATATATCAAAAATCTGTCCGTTGGCTTGACTTTCTAGTTGTGTGACCAGTAATTTACTTTTCTCTATAAAGACTTGCATGAAATGATCCAAAATTTTGAAATGAAACGTGGGCGTGATTAATTTCCTATGGCGATGCCACTTTTCCCCTAAAATAACCTCAAATAATGTTATTGTTATTATTATTATAATATTAATATCTAATTACCTGTGCTAGTTAATAAACCATCATTTAGCCATGGTCGCACGAAGTCGTAAGTAAAGCTTTTGGTTATTTGAACGGAGCTACTTAAAATTGGCTGCAATATAGTTATTTAATATTATTATTTTATATAATAATAATAATAATAAATACTAAAAACATTTACTGGAACACATATTATAAAACTTGCCTCCGAAATATGTGTAATAATTTGAAAAGAGCTAACAATTTATCGAATCTGCAAAAATTGCTGTTCATTGTTTACGAATATCGTTATTTTTTCTATAGATTATGTAAAATTTGTCCGTGCTCAGTAGTTTTCGTCGCCGCTTTCATAGATAGCTTTTTGATAAAATTACTTAATTTATTTTGGAGACAAGTGTATATTATAAGCACCTCCACATATTCTGCAGATGTAATATTAACCATGGGTCGGTTACCAATCCATGACCTTGATAATTTACCAAATCGACCTATCAAATGTTCTCCTTTTGTAAAAAATTCTGAAAATATATATAGTATCATAAATATGTTGTACACTTACGTTGAAAAATAAAAGTAACAAAATGATGTTGCCTAATTGAAATATTCTATTTCATTATAATTACCACCCTAAGATTTTGAAACATTTATTAATTTCACATAAAATCGCATTTTGATATCTCGAGGCTCACTCCGTAATCGAAAATTACAATAAATAATAAATTTTAAACAAAATCTTAGGGAACAAAAATATTGTCGATATACAGTCCGTTCTACAAAACGGGCCCGAGACTATAGCGACTTCAATTGTGATTTAATCACCAACAAACCATCAAACCGTGATTAAACAAAACAAGACCGTTTGATCAAAGTAGGTAGATCTTTCTGAAACTTTGTATAGGGCCTCAATTTCTTATTATGAACGACTTCTCTTAGTAAAATTTTGCCGTATCATGGATTAGTTGGATTAATTTGTTCATTTCATTGATCATTCTATTAAAATTGTAAGGCCGTTTTTCTTGATTTTTTTCTTATGCAACCTATTTGAAATTGTATACCGTTGAAAACAGAATTAAAAATCATAACGAAATAACAAATAAAAAATATAGGTTGCCATTTAAAAAAAATGGTGATGACATCATAACAAATAAATGAAGGTGTTTAATAAAGAATTTTTTTCGCCAAATTGTAGCTAAGACTGTCCCATTTAATAATATATATGGTTTGTTGGTGATTAAATCACAATTGAAGTCTCTATAGTCTCGGGCCCGTTTTGTAGAACGGACTGTATATTATAATAAATCAAGAAAAGTTCGAAAATATATAAAAAATGCACAAAAAGTTTCTATATTAAAACAATATAGGTACCTAGTAATTGTATAGAAACCAAAAGAAATTCACAACAAGATTGATCAAAACCTCAAAGAAAGTGTATTGTTAAAAACAATTCAACACACACCAAAAAAGTCAAATAAGAAATGGAACCTAATAAACAAAGAAACTAATAAAGAAAAAGACAGTAACAAACATTGAAGTAGTGCACTTAACTAATCATGTAGTCCAAGAGCCGGTAATATTACCGGGTATGTGATCGTTCCCTATGGACCATATCCACATAAAACAAAAGTTCGTAGTCGCCTTTCTTGATATTTTAAACTAACTCAGTGAATAAGCGCTACGAAAAAAAGTGCACCGTCGTGTAGAGGGTAACCATTATATACAATTGGCATAGGGTTGCCACCCTACCCATGGCCGCAACCCCTTGGTGGCCTGGCGTAACCATTTCCGGCCATCAAAATCGAGGCAACCGTATGTATTCTTTCAGACAACGTATTCAAAGATATATTCTTAAATTTTCAGCTGTAGGAACAATAACATGCTGATAACGAAAACATATGGATTGCTTACGCCAAGCCACCAAGGGGTTGCGGCCACGGGTGGGGTGGCAACCCTATACCAATTGCATATGATGGTTGGAGGTGCACTTTTTTTTCGTAGGGTTATTCATTGAGTTTGTTTGAAATATTAAGAAAAACATTATGTTATTAAACAAATTTACGGCCATGGGAATCGAGGCAACCTATCCATTTGGTTTAAAGGTGACTGTTGTAACTTTTGTTTTATGTGGATATGGTCCATAGGAACGATTACATACCCGGTAATATTACCGGCTCTTGGACTAATGCGTGATATTCTTATTATTGACATGAATATTTGCAGTTCTCTAATGTTAGATAATACTTATTTTCTTTTCCATTGGAAATATCTGGTAAAAATAAAACAGTTAATTACTTTTTGCTATGTAATCATTTATTGAGTAATTACATTAAAACCACAAAACTTTATCATAATTTGAAAAACTTCAACATTTCATTCCTTGCTTTTAAATCAGCTATGTTCTTTACGATATTTCGTTTACTGTTGATTATAACTCTAAAGAATTGAGTCTTTCATCGATCATGGATAAACTAATTACTTAAGAGCCGACATATTTTTTGTATTATTTTAAACATCCTATCGATCTTGTACATTACAGTCACTATGTATATTCTTAGGATTCTTATGATTTGGTAGTTTGGATTGGTCCAGTTTAAATCGACTAATGATGCTATCTCTAGTTCAATAAATCACATCTACAAACTGTTGGTCGATAAAATTTACGTTAGTGGTGTATATTTTCACCCGAGTCAGACCTTCGACATGGTTGACAACTCGTTGTTTTTGTAAAAACTTATTGATATGGAATTCATGGCCTGTGTCTGAAATGGATTCAGTTTTACATAAAAGATCGGCTCCAAATTTTTGCATTAAGCAAAAACGTGTTACGTGTTTTTCAGATCGTGTTACAATCATAAGGGAAGTACCGCAGGTGCCTGTTCTAGGCCCAGTGGCGTAGCGAGGGGCGGGGTGCCAAATGGTCCGTCTTGTTTTCTCAATTACATTTTTTGTCTCAAATTTAAAGCCTAGCTTGAGCCTATGACCTTATTTATTTATTAATTTGCGAGTATATTTTACATATAATATTATATGGTTTTCGAATGGCGGGGGGGGGCGCTAAAAAGGTATTGTGCCCCGAGCGCGAGTTAAGCTCGCTACGCCACTGTCTAGGCCCCCATCTTTTTGTACCTTTCATTAATTACCATTGGCGTTATAAACAAAATAATAACAATCGGTTCACTGATGATACGTCGTCGGTAATCTCATCAAACTCTCGATCTGTGGCCCGACACTTGGATGTACTATGTTAAATTGATCCGATAGAAATGGTCGGAATCTCAATAAAATGAAGACTAATCTCATGTTATTTAATCCCGCCAACAAATTTTCTGATGCGTCATTGCTCGTGCGTTTGAAAGGTCAATGAACTGTCGCCAGAAGTAACATAAAGTTTCTTGGCTGTGCAGTTGATAATAAGTTGAATTGGAAAAGCCATATATCAGCTTTATGTAGAAAACTGTGTTCTTAAATATAAGCTATAAGGAAATTACTTTCACTGTCGTGAAACATCGATACCACGACCATGCAACTGATACCAATTTCTACATGTTGTGTGCCGGTATCAGTATCAGTGCACGCGACTAAAGTTATATATTTTATTAAATCATGTCTACGGATCGAGATTTTTGGGAAGTTTTTAAATATGTACAAACTGTATCCGTGTTTGTGGAATATTAAGTCAAAAGACTATTCAAATAGACCACTTCGGGAAACGGCAACAACAGAATTAGTCGAAAAATGTAAAATTAGGTACCATAACGCAGATCGCAGTTTTGTTACCAAAAAAATACCCAACGAAGAGAACTCAAGAAAGTTTCAGTCTGAGGTTTAGAATTAAACTGAGGTTTCATGATTCGGTCTCACTGTGTGTGGTTGCAGGCTCGCAGCGTGCGGGTTTGCAGGTTATGCCCTACAGTGTAGCCTTTGTGTAGGGCCTACACAAAGGCGCTATGTTGTCATGGAGGGGGCTCCATGTTGCCATGACAATTTATAATTTCTATAAGTTTTTAAAACATTGCAAGTTACGGAGCGAACCCAACCCAATTAAAAAAAAATAATTGATTTTGAATTTCAATTTTGGAGCGAACCGAACCCATTCAGAACGCCTATATGCTATACGATTTTTTGAAATTGATTTGTTTTAATCAAGAAATAAGGCGTTAAAATTTAATTTGCACAAAGACCACAAATACCCATGCGGCGGCCCTGTGTGGTTGTACTCTAAAATGACTAGATTTTTATCCATTAAACACACATTCCAACTCCCGCTCCCCCCTCTCGAATTAAACATATAGTTAGAAACACTGACGTATGGTTAGGTTCGCTCCGTAATTGAAATTTAAAAGATATTATTAAGAATATATTTAGAGTACAAAGATATATGGGAAGTGTGTTGGGTTCGCTCCATAATTAAAATTCAAAAGGCGTTCTGCTATATATTCATGCTGAATGCTGGAAGTTTTGCTGTAAATTCGTGCATGCTGTACAGCTTGCTACAGTTCCGGACAATACAGCGAAATGTTGTACGTATGGTCACCCTATTGTACTGATACTTGATAGAAATCTCAGATACATGCATCGCTACTTGTATCGATAGATTTTTAGGGTTTATAATAATCTCCCTGTGGAGACTGTGATGAGAGCTAATTAAATAATTCTTTGTAATTGTAATACAGTTATGTCTTGTATTGTCGTGTTTGCATGTGTAAATATCTTGTACTTTGACAGTGTCAATATCTTGTAGATCAACTGTAAGTAAACGATATTATTATTATTAATATATGGATCATTATGTATATAGCATAAATACAGGGAATATACTATAATTTGAATATACGAACGTTTTAATAATGAATTTACTATTTTAATTTTTTCAGGTGTCATTATTTCTTTATTTTATTTTATTATGTTTTGTTATTTTGTCGAATACTGATCCTTTATTCCGTTTTAGTTTATTGTATACAGTGTGATTCAAAAGTATCCCCCCACGATAACTTTTGAACGACTGGAGCTATCGCTATGAGAAACACGTCGATTTTTAATTTTTACGTACAAAATTTTGGTGTTGTCAAAAATTAAATTCCGCTTCCGGTGAAACCGGAAACGATGTCAACTTTCTTATTTTAAATGGAACACCCTGTATATTTTGACGTGTTTGAAAAGGCGATGGAGAGACGAATCCACGATACCACACATGTGCAACTTTAATTTGAAAAGTAGCAAGATAGGCAGCAATAATTTTCTGTAATATGTTACTTTTTTAAGCAAAATTGGCCAGAAGTTCATAATAAAAATTTGCTTTTATTTGTTTATTATTTGTTTTGTAGCTGATTAGTTAGTAAATGTCTATTAATGTTTTTTCTTGTTATTTAACACTAAAAATGTTCATTGCCTTATGGCTAACTAAGGAACACATAAAAAAAATGGCAGAAAAGTTATTGCTGCCTGTCTTGTTACTTTTTAAATTAAAGTTGAACATATGGTACTGTTGGATTTGTCTCTCCGTTGCCTTTCCAAAAACGTCAAAATGTACTGGGAGTTCCATTTAATATAAGAAAGTTGACATCACTTCCGGTTTCATCGGAAGCGGAATTGAATTTTTGACAACACCAACATTTTGTATCTAAAAATTAAAAATCGAGGTGTTTTTTCTCATAGCTATAGCTACAGCCGTTCAAAAGTTATCAAATTATCAATTTCGAACCGCACTGTATATCACATAGTTCAATTATTTGTTTCTTTGTCAGTGTGGTTTCCAGTTTTATTTTTGCTTTTGTTAAGTGGCCGACTAATAATTATGAATATAAGATTTGCTCTAACAGCTTTGCACTAAAACGATATTTAACGAGGCATATTTATGTGAAAGAAGAAATTTCAAATATGAATGAAGTTAATTTTGATGAAAACAAATGTGACTTTAAAGCTAACATTGAGCACTGAAAATATCTCCCTGTTTCTTAAATATATAAACGGTATAAATCACATTAGATTTATTTTTAATAAATGAATCTAGATTATCTAGAACAATAAACACTCAAAACTTATCACAGTAAATGCAAAATAAGAAAACAAATCAATCAGTCAATGAAAATAGTAATGACTTTCATTATTTTATCTGTCTAAATGATTCATCTATTGTAATAAAGTCCTTTGCACGGCTGTACAAGTTGTGTAGTATGTAGCATATTTAAGAATATAAACTTAATAGAATAAAGACGAAAATGTCGATTAAAAACGAATGGTTGAGTTACCTCGTTTGATGACAGAACACTACTTTAATGTATCTATCTACTTTTAAAATATTTTGAGATCTTTCTATGGATAAATAAAATTTATAACAATAAATTAATAAAAAATGTAGATATAACTATTTTAGATATCATTAAAATTAAAAACGACATTTTTTGGATAATGTAATATTTGGTCTCATGACTGAAAAACCAGAGTAAACAATGTAATCCCATCAACATTTTCAATTCAGAGGGTCTATTCTTGAGTTAAGTTACCAGCAACACACCTGTGGTCTTGACGTCATCCTGTGCTAAAACTATATGTTGACGCGCAGAACACCGGTGTTTTACCGGTGAGAGAACTCAAGAGTAAGCCTCCAAGGGCTGTCAGTTAAAATAGTGTGGTATACAACAGTATACTAAACAGAGTTTGTATAGCGGGCTTAAACTTCGTCTGACACGATGCTAAATTATGCACAAACTTTAGTACTAAATTCTCAACAAAATTTATGTTTTAGAATATGTTTGAAAAAAATAGTTCCACATTATTTCATACTAAATTTAGTTCAGAATCCTGTATGACACCAACCTAAATTTTGTGTCTAATTTTGTGTATACAAAACTTACTATAAAATGTAGCATCGTGTCAGACGCCCTTAAGTCTTAATTTTTGTAGTGTAATAATTTTAAAGTTACTTTACCTTTACGAGGTGTAAGAAAAATTTCCAAGCTAGTTCCCATAATTGGTAAGTATACAGGTCCCGGTAGTTTATCGACATACTTAGTTATTCTGTTTGGATTTGTTCGTTTAAACACCCAATATATTATTGCAATAACAATTATTGCAAAGGTTGCAGATTCTAAATCCATTTGAACTGTAACACAACGACGGCAGTTAAGTGTTAACCACTTCAACCTTCAACCATTTCAATAATAACACATCTAGAGAAAACTATACTAAATATGCCTTGTTTTATCAGCGGTCATAAAACGATAAAGTCTTAATCAAAACGCCGCATTTTAAAATTTCTTGTGATAATTTACGCAGCAATTCTATAGTAGCTTTGTTTGCTCCTTATAAGTGCTTTGTTTGTTTGTTGAATACCGCTGCTAGAATGATTTGCCAATTCCTCCATTCTGTTTAAATAATAACATTATATCTGAAAACACGCAGATATAATTAGATATGATTATGTTTTAAAGGACTTTGTACAATTCATTCGCATACTAAAAAAAAAGATCTTCATTTTAACTTTTTCAAAATAATTTCATGTGGCGTTAGACCGCTGAAAATCATTTCTGAAATATATATGCCCTGGTTCTATTAAATAGAACAACAAAATTTGTAAAACTTAAAACTCGACGTAACCATATATTTTGTGAATCATGTACTCAGTAGTTTAAACAAAATTGTACGTGTCTAATTTGTAAACTAGAAGCATTAGCGAACTAAAATGATACGATTTTCTGGATCGGGAATGCCGCCTAGTCTGTAATTCTGGGCAAAATCAACAAAGTTTCCACCTCTGAAGTTTTGGTAAAACCAATCAAATGTTAATAATCTTAATAAACCATGTTGAATTATGAAGACTTGTTAAAATTTTGTTTAGTTACGAATGCCTCTTTCTCTTAATTTGATACGAAACATCAAAGAAATGGGGTGGTTTTGGCGAAACAAACTGATGACAAATTAATTAAAATAAGGTTAAAATATTCGTATCTTTTAACAACACACAAATAGAAACGAAGTATACGATGCTTGGAAACGCATACAAAGTGAGTTATCTTCTGAAGTCAGCATAGAATGAACTGAAAAAGAAAAATGACTCTCTTATGGTATTACACTCCGTAATTGCAAAAACAAATTAAAGAGCAGCGAAAGAAGTGGCGCTGGTTCAAACGACTGCCCTATGAAATATACGTATCTACATTTCCTAATGTTGCCTATCTTTCATATTTTTTACGATGCTGATATGTAAAGTTCCGACGAAGTCATTTTCTGTTTTAAGGAAACTAGTTATTATCAACTGTAAGATCATGAGTACTCAATTTTTGTTGGCAAGATTTTTATTTGCATGAGCGGTGATTGCTTGGCAATTAAACGAGACCAATTTGACGCGCGAGGGTCTTTTACCAAGAATTTGGTCGAGTTTAATTGCCGTTAGCAATCTTAATGTTTGACAATTAAAATTATTGATAACTTCTTTCAAAATTGAATATATCAATAACTATGGTTTATGGGCTTCAATTTGCATTAACGCCAAGTTTAAATCCTCCACTAATTGTAACAAATACACTAAGAGGGAAGGTAATCATTAATGACATTAACTATAAAAAATAATATCCCATATATTAAAACTTTTATGTAGGGATTACTGTTTATTCTTTAAACAATCAATGATTCGAACAATAAATTAAAGCGGTTATATTCACGACATAACATTATACATATTAAGAACAAAAAACGAGGATTCTACATTTATTTCTGCAATTCATCTGAAGTATAGTTGATCTTCAATATTTTCTTCAGGATGTATTTAGATGTAAGGTTCACTGACAAAGTTTCTTATTATTTATAATTTATAATTCTGGACCATTTACACCCTAGGTACTAACGTAACTCGTGTACCATTTTTTGGCCTAAGTACAAGATCCATTAAAGGTATAACCGTTTCTTCATTATCAATTGCCTTAATTTTGAATTTTCTTAAAATATATGCCAATAAGGTTTTCTCTTCATACATGGCAAACTTTTGACCTAAAATTATTACATGTACAATTATTTTCAATGATAGATCATTTTATTGAAATTACATCAGTTGCAGCACCGAGAATAACAAATAAATGGCAGGTTATTTATGCAATGAGTAGATTTTCATAGATATCTATTAATGTGTTACTACTATGAATGAACATCAGTTACGATAGTTTTATTCGTTTATTGATTGTTTCTTCGTACTGTAACTTCGATAAGAAAATTATTTTTAATATGTGCCTACCTATGCAATTTCTCGAACCAGCACTGAAAGGAATATATGCATAGGGATGCCTGTTTTTCATATTTTCAGGTAAAAATCGATCTGGATTGAAACGGTTAGGTTCTGGAAAATGTTTTTCATCTTTGTGTATAAGGTGTACGTGAATAGTTGATGCACACCCAGCGGGTATAAAGTGTTCGCCTGAAATGATGAAATATTATATCAGCGTGACTAATGGGACGCTAGTTTTGTTAGTTGTACCAATTTGTATATCTTTTGTAATTTGCCGTCCAATTACCGGTACGCTTGGATATAATCGCAAAGATTCTTTAATACACCTCTCTAAGAGTTTTAATTCGTTCAAATCACTTATCGTTAGATTTTTATCTTCTCC
>JAFFZR010011365.1:0-12609 GCA_018397195.1 Lethrus apterus | reverse complement strand
TTATATGAACGATTCTGAACAACTTTTATTAACAAGTTTTTTTGATAAAAAAATCCCTAATACGACTTCTTCAATTTTGCTGTTTATTTTAAATCGTAGTAGACTAGCATTTTACCGTGAATGGAAAGTAACATACCCTAAAAGTACAATTTAGTGAGGGGTATAACTAGAAAAAAGAAATTTTTTAAATCGATAATATATAAAAAAATACAGGGGTGTTGCAGTCTAAATTGCGACACACTGTATAGGTTATATACAGGTGTCCGCGGTAAAACGAAACACCCTCTAAGAATCTAATTTTTTTTCTTAAAATGCCAACCCTAAAATGCCAACCCTAAAATGCCAACCCTAAAATTCTTAAATTATACTAGGAGTTGAGCGATACCTCATTTTTTAAAAGCTTACATAATTTGCATTTCAACGGTGTATCAATTTTTCGTTTTCGTACGTTTTCGAGAAATTAGCTTTTCAAGATAACTATGGTACAAAACAGAAACGGCAATTTAGTTAGAGAAACAGTCAAGATTTATTTGAGAAGTTGTTGGAAATGGCCTTCCCCAACTTCCATACAATTACACAAACGTTGCTCAAACCCACGACGTACATTTTGAAAATTTTCTAGGGCCACTGCACGGCAGGCAGGAGATAGAATTGTACATTCTATCTCGTAAATTTTATAAAGACATCGTGGGTTTGAGCAACGTTTGCATAATTGTATGGAAGTTGGGAAGGCCATTTCCAACAACTTCTCAAATAAATGTTGACTGTTTTTCTAACTAAATTGCCGTTTCTGTTTTGTACTATAGTTATCTTGAAAAGCTAATTTCTCCAAAACGAATCTATGGATTTCAAAAATTGATACACCGTTTAAATGCAAATTATGTAAGCTTTTAAATGAGGTATCACTCAACCCCTAATGTAATTTAAGAATTTTAGGGGGTTGAAGATATGGCGATAATTTCTTGCCAAAAGTTGTCCCCAATTGATCTAAAGTTTACGTGTTTTAAGCGATTTTAAGACAAAAATTTAGATTTTTAGATATTGAAGGTTTCGTTTTACCGCGGATCCTGTATATACGTTGCAACCTCATAAATAAAGAATGACGTGCATCGGAATTTAACGCGTCTCTACTATATGAAATAATTACATTAAATTGGTCTATTTTTTAAAGAAATGTGATTTTTGTCAGATTATTTGCACGATATTTCAAATGTAGCTTCGATTTCACTATTAAAAATAAAAATGAATAAGGATGTTAAAGTATTTTAACTAACTATATGCAACATGTTTCCAACGGCCTTTTTCTCTGAGTATATTTATGGAAAGTTAAAATAAGAATGCAACACACAACAGCCAAAGGAATGTTTGGCTATTACCATATATCACCACCATTTGAGATATTCTATACTCAGTGCAATGTAATAATAATAATAATTTTACAGTAATTAGTAATTTACCTGTATACAGAGTGTTCAAAGTTATCTGCGCACTATTGCTATTTTCGTTATTTTTGGAGCTACAGAGTCGGTTAAATTAGCAAAGATGCAGTGATTTTTCCACTGATTACAACGGTCCACACAAAAAAACAATTGCCCATCACATTTCAGAGCCAACTCAGATAATTAGATTTTTTATAATGGAACAGCCTGCATATTTATGTAGCATTTTCTACCGACTGCTACATAAATATACAGGCTGTTCCATTAAAAAAATCTAATTATCTGAGTTGGCTCTGAAATGTGATGCGCAATTGTTTTTTTGTGTGAAGCATTGTAATCAGCGGAAAAATCACTGTATCTTTGCTAATTTAACCGACTCTGTAGCTCCAAAAATAACGATGATAGCAATAGTGCGCAGATAACTTTGCACAGCCTGTATATATATATACTTTGTTTTATTTTTCAGAGGCGACACGAATTCGTGATCTGATAACAACGTTACCTCTGCCTGTAAATATGGGCAGCGTAGAGAGAAAATTGTTATATTTTTACGAATCCTGTATGGACGTGAACACAATAGAAATCGAAAAAGACATGTCCATAATGAGCATCATCATGGAATTAGGTGAGTTCTAATTTGGTGTATATAACGTTCAATAAAATCATTTATAATTGTATCTGCTTGACGAATTCATTTCGCGGCTAATACGATGACTCGGAAGTAAATTGATTGGTTTATGAACTTGTTCCATTTAACGATTTGATTTCACGCTAATGAAAAGTACTATTTTTTTTTTAAATTTAAATTATAATCTTTGGAGTTATCTGAGTGTTGACGAATATTATTTTTAAATATTTTAATATCATTGATTGCATGAAGCAAATACTTTTAACAATACGCCACATTTTTCTTAGAACATTTATTGTTGTTACTTTGTACATTTTCTGTTATATTCGACTCAATCGAACCGAAACATAAAAGACATTCTTGTGCTTTCATTGATGTTTATAAAGTAAACAGGATTTAGTATTGACAAAGATTAAATATAGAAACACTTTTATTTCTTACGAAATATTTAATGTTCTTTTATTATTCACAAATTTGTTATTGATTTGTTATAAATAGCAATCATTTTCTACGTATTAAAATAAATACAAACTTACTTTAAAACATTTAAAGTTTAATTCTCTACATTCCTATGCCTGAGTATGATGATTGGAAATAATCTGCTATACATACAGTGTGTCTCACTTTAGGTGGCACTACCCCACTATTTTTTTCATATATTATCGATTTCTTTTTCCTGATTAGGATTACACCCTTCACTAAATTGTACTTTTAGGGTATATTACCTTTCCTTCATGGTAAAATGCCAGTCTACTACGATTAAAAATAAACAGCAAAATTGAAGACGTCGTATTAGGGATTGGTGGGTGGTGTCGTCTAAAGTGAGACACACTGCATATTATTTTCTTCAAGAATCTTTTTTAACAATGATGGTTTCTTAATAAAATTAATATTTAATATCCTCAAAGTCGCCTGAACATCATTAAACACAAAAAGGACAATATAAAGAAGTAATAACAAATAAATAATAAAAAAAAAACAAAAATAAACATCGAAACTTTATACATTAAAATAAAGGAACGCACAAAACTTTAAGATGGAAGAAGCTGGGGCTGCTTTTTCCGAAACGTATCTTAAAAAATCATTTTATTTTATAACCTAAATAACAACCTTCGATGTATCCACAATCCAGTGTGTCTCAGTAGCATTTTTCGCCATTTTCCTCGAGTCACTTTATTTATTTATTTTTTTCCTATAACACTACATTTTTAGAAAATTTATTAATTTATTAATTCGTGGTTGTAAGTGCTTGAAATTATACTTATATCTTTTATGAGCAGGAGGCCAGTAAGAACGTGAAAATGTAAAAAAATATATTTATTACGATACACAAAACCTTCAGGATGGAAAAAGCTGGCAACTTTTTCCGAAACGTATCTGTAAAAAATCATAGTTTTATTTTATAACCTCAACAACAACCTTCGATGTATCCACAATCCAGTGTCTTCCTCAATAGCGTTTTTCACAATTTCCCTCGAGTCACATTTTTTATTTTTTTCCTATAAAACTACATTTATAGATAATTTATTAATTCTTGGTTCTTAGTGCTTGAAATTATACTTATAAATACTTTTTTTCATGAGCAAGAGGCCAGTGTGAACATGAAAAAGTAAAAAAAATATTTATTACGACTCATAAATTAAATTTTCAGATCGATTTTTTTCAGAATTTTTTAGTGCAACCTTCTGATTTTTTTGCACGGTCATAAAGGGTAGAAAAATCACTATCGGATTCCACTAAAAAAATTTATGTTGTCATTTAAATTTTTTTGTGATGATGTCATAACTACAAAACAAATGAAAGTCGGAAGGTGAATCGCACGTATTAATGTGTATTTTTTAAATCTAAGATCGACCTGTTTCAGCGTTTTTTTAAAAAACCGGTTGAGTTCGCTTTTTTTTAAATATTCCTTACATTATGTCCTCACTGTATATTTTCAATAACCCTTCGGCAATAGCAAAACATAAATGTAATGAGTTTAATGTAATGTATGTTTATGAGTTGTTAATATTTTATACTATTTCATGTCCTACCTTTGTACGCAGTGTAATTTTTCGGAAGATTTTAATGAACTTTGAAATTTATTGAACAACGATAAAATATTATTTACTTTTTACTTGCACAGATTCAAATATTGCGTAAAGGTGAAGTAAGCGATACTTAATCGATCGTACGACCTCTAAAGCTCATTTTACATATAACACGATATACAGTATATTTATAAACTGACCATATTTTTCTCAATGTTATTTGCTATAAAATTATCATTTATCATACATCGTAAAATATACTCTAAAAAATAAAGCAATACAAATTACTTAAAAAAAAACTTGTGAGATATAAAATTCAGTCCATACTTTCTTATTGCGCTAATTTAATCGTCTGCCGAGGAAGTAATTCTGAAGAAAGATTCGAGAACGTCTCAGTTTTGTAGAGTTGATTCGTGATTTAATAAACCTGGCTCATTCCACACTTAAAACTTGTATATTTCGCTTTAAAATATTAAGTGCAATTTAATGTTTTGATCGTAAAATGAAAATAAGAATTGTTCGTTTCATAAATAATAAACGAAAACTGTATGTGTAATTATTTATGAAATTTTTTATTTTCTAATTTTATACATTTCAACTAAATGTGTAATTAATTATTAATCTGTCCTGAAGTAAATCTGTTTAGAAAATAACACCAGTCATTTTCAACATTAGAACTATTGTTTTTAAATAAATATTCTACAAAAAAATCATTTTCTTGAAATACGTAATTTTGAAGTTGTTTGTAAAATTCCGTATTAATTGTCCTGTATGTAAACATTATTATTTGTCCTGTAAGTAATGCCCACTACGAACTTAAACGTCAAATATTGTGTGATATTAAAATACACCCGTCATCTTCATTATTTTGCAGGGTCACTCTAACCACAGGGCTAAATGGGCTCTTTTACTCCTTTTTATATTTCTTTTTACTCCATTTGTACACTTTTTTATCTTTTGAATTTCAGTTGCTGAGCGAACCCAACCATAAATTATACATTTTTAAAAACTGACATATTTTGAATTTCAATAATTTGATCATTTGAATTGCGGAGCGAACCCAACCCATGACAACCCAGCCATAAATTATAAATTTTAAAATTCAATTGCGGAGCGAACCTAATCCTTTTAAAAACGGACCTTATGAATTTCAATAATTTCAATTATGGTCGAACCCAACCCATACCAATCCAACTATAAAGTTTAAAAATTGACTTTTTGAATTTCAATAATTTCAATTTACGGAGCGAACCCAACCCAACTTTTTCCATAAATCTTTACTCCTTTTTCGAAAAAAAAAAAAAAAATAATAATCGGTCACCTTATTTATTGGTAATTATATTAACTTTTTCTATATAGTTCTGAAACTTTTGTAAAACTTCACTGGTCACCCCGCTTCCTTTCCCATATATTTTCTTATGAAGAGGAGCGCATTATTGTTAGTAGCCCACGGGCCCAAATATCTTAGGACGGCCCTGCTATTTTGCCATTTTTTATATTATATTTTCTAGAATATCTTAAATTTAAATTATTTATTTTGTTGTACGCATCCTTTAAATATACATTTTTCAATTCTCTACTTCTCGCCCTACACCATTTCCCCTTCTCTCTACTCTTTACATAATTTATTCAACCCATTTTTTACAAACCATTTGAAACGAAAGTGAAAATCCAGCTGTCTTTTTTGCGGATTTAGGTTTTCAAATTATACAAATTATTTCAGATACTCTGTATACTGATACTATTTAATAAAATTTATAAATTCACGAAGATACAATAATCGCATTTCTTCTTCTCTGAAGACAAGGGACAGATAATTTTAGCAACTTTTTTAATAATTTTCTATGATTTCCCATTCTACAAATTTGAGCGGCTGTAACAACGAGAATGTGTTTTAACGTTGTTTATATCACGGCGTCGGCGTCGTCGTGTAGAACCGTCGACATTTGTATTCAACGAACAGAATTTTAAAACTTCAATATCGAAAGAATTTTCACTTCGGGAAAGAATTTAAACATTTATTCATGGCTACTAATACTATTTTGTAACATCACATAGTTCGATGCGCCTTGCTGAGTAATCGTTTCACGCACACTTTAACCGTATTTATAATTTATTTATATGCAATTAAATTATTAAACTTTTTAAAGGCATTCACTTTCTTGATGGTTTGAAAGTGTGCCGTTTAATTTCGAGTTATTCTTGCGTTCATCTTAATCATATTTGGCAATAACGACGTTCAAAATAGAAAGAACTTACATTTTTTAAGGTTATAATTTGGCGTTCATTTAAATTTGTCAATTGAATTATTTTTAAGAATGAATTTATGAAATAGGTATATGCACAGTTTGTTTAAACGTGCAGTAATGGAAACACCAAATTTATTGATTTACAATTAAAATTTCTTGTATAAGAAGTATGTGTATTCCCAACCTTCAACCCAACCCAAGTCTTTAACCTCCAAGTATGTGTGAATTCGTTTAATTAACGGTATTTCCAGATTTAACACCTCCGTAACGTTCGTATAATGAATACAAATAAGTGATCCAATGTTATTTATTACATGCGTTAAAAGCGTACAATAGGAAAATGAATTTTTTTCCATGTTACATCAGTATATGTTTGCATCTTGCACAAACGTTAAATATGAGAAGATCGAATTTATGCTCATTCTTAACATGAAATATTAACTAATTTTATTCATAATTGTCGCTGGTAATTAAAATAAATCATAAAGATTATTCTAAATGCAATTTAATAAATTGCCTACTTTCTACTGGAGCTGCAAGATTTTATCGCTAATAAAGAAAGTAATAAAATAAAGGACGGTTACTTCATAATTCATTCTCTTAAAATAGCTTGCAGTTGTTACCATTTTTCGAGCAGGATTATTAGATTTATTACGGTTGCCTAAGAAGATAATTTTCATTATTTATAAACAACAAAAAAACAATAATAAATTAAATTCGGGAAAGGAAGATTTAATTAATTAATTGTTTACAAATATGTTTGTATGGGGAATATAGGTATTTAATTTTTAAAAATGAAAAGTTAAATTGTACTGTGTGTATTGGGATTGTAAGAACCGTTTTTTTTCCCATAAAGTTTTACCTAACAATGAGAACATTACAATATGAATGCGAATCTTTTGGGTTTAAAAATTACAACTTGGAAATTTTTTCATTTTTGCCTTTTAATCTCTGTTGAGTTACAACTTTTTTCCAAAATTTTTAACTTAGATTCAAAAGCTAGGGTTGGGTTCGAAACAGGAATTTCAATGAATTAAATAAAACATTTGTTGGAGTTTCAAATAATATTCTTGAAATGCGAATCTTTTGGGTTTAAAAATTACAACTTCGAATCTTTGCCTTTTAATCTTTTTTTTTTTAATCTCTGCTGAGTTGCAACTTTGCTCAAAAATGTCAACTTAGATGCAAAAGTTTGGGTTGGGTTCGAAATATCAATTTCAATGAATTTAAAAAAAAAAGCATTTGTTGGAGTTTCCTTCTAATTGGCGGGACTGGTTTCAATTTCTTCTTCATCTTCGTTGACATCGTTTCCTCTACCATTTCTACTTTCGCCAAATATTTTTTTGCAATTTTTTTTCCTATTCTTAAAGCATCATATTTTCATAGACTTTTCAGCATTCTCACATCAAATCTTTAAATAAGCACATGAAAAAGGGTAGTTTACTACCAAAAACCGTTGCTATTGCCAATTTCAGAGACATAAAGATTTAAGGAAGCTAGACTCTTTTTGTAAGAAAAAACTTCATAAATTTCTCCTTTAACAAGAGTTTTGGACAAAATTTGAAAGTCAAAGAAGAAACTATTGAGTTCATAACTTTATAAATTACTAAAATATTATTAAATCCCAACACAAGCTCAATCCTATTCAACACAACTCAGTTCCAACCTAAGACAACTCAACAAAAAGGAAAAAAGCAAAATTTAAAAATTGAGCTGTTGATTTTTATGAAATCTTAAATGTTATAGCGGAGTTTTTTGAATTTAGCTTTTTATGTTTCACGTCAAATTTAAAATCTTCTAAAGATTATATTAAACCCAATCTAAGACAATTCACCCAACTGATCAAAACTCAACTTCTATACTCGGTTTTGAATCATCCAATCCAACTTCTAAACTCGGTTTTCAATCACGCAATCCAATCCCATCCAATCTAATCTCGTACCTCGTACCTTAATTTCTAAACAATTGGATTCAAGTTAAGCAGTCCAGTAGCAATTGAAAAATGGTCGTCCAGTCTTGGACGAGACAAAGCATTTACAATTAACGATTTTCTATCCATCTTAACACAACACAAACGAATCCAACCCAACTTTTTCTACTGACTCTGAAACGACCAATTTAATTTCACCGAGTTAACCCAATTCAGTTTAACACATCAGAATTCGAAGTCGACATTCTCAGTACAATTTGATCCATAAAACTCTAATCGAAACCATCAAACTCAACTTAATTAGATGCAACGTAATTGACTGGGTTGGGTTCATGATGGGTTCATGGCGCACATTGTTGTCAAAAAATGTTGGAAACAAACTAATAATAAATAACACAACTCAACATTTAACTAATTTAATAATTTAACTTATTAATTTCCCTTCATGGCTAATACTTCAATTTTATCGAAGATAAGCTTTGCTAAAATAAAAAAAAAAAAAATCATGGACAAAGGGATCATGAAAATCTAACCCGTAAAGAATGGAAAATCAACGAATAAATTTTTTTATATTATGGAACTAACAAAATTACTTTTTAGATTTGTACTTTTAAATCACATACCTATAGGATAAATGCTAGTGAAGATAGAAATAATTGCTGTCATTAGTATGAGCAGCATCATGTGTATTGGATGCATATGGCGACGATAAAAATGCCTAACGTTATTTTTAAATGCAATTATTTTACGAGTGGTTCACATAAAACATATATATTTAAATGTACACTTAAAATGCATCGACGCAACTATAAATAAAATTCAGTTTCCACTTGTCTTCCATCATCCATATTCATTGCTCACTAATCGATTGTTTTGATAGCTGCTTTAAATAAATCGTTATGTGGAACAAAAGTTATGTATTAAATGTTTATTCATGCAGCGCCAGGACTTTATTTATGTTGCTGAATACATATGGGCTAAGTGTAAGTTATGTATCTGTGTGCATACATTGAATTTTTGTTGTATTGGTCGTTAAAATAATGCATGCAATTGTACAAAATGCATAAGCTATGTGAATTAATTGCCCTCAATATTTAAACAATTATTAGGATTTAATAAATTTATCGTATCTTTGCCTCTAATATTTCAAAATTTCATGTGTAATAAATATAATTTTTAACTGAATATTTAAAAAAACATTTTATGAAATTACCGCTTTATTTTGGATTTTTTTTTAAAATATATTTTGGTTTATTTCAAAGATTATAATTGTTAAATAAAAAACAATACTCGGAATAAATTTTTATTTTTAATTTTCGTCTTAAGAGAAGTTATGTTTATGAATGACATCATTCGATGTGATGACGGCATAATACTTTTTTTTTTTAATAGAAAGTAGGTTATGTGGAGTCTTTTCATGGAGTTTACGTTAAATTTTTTCAATGTGGAATTTTGTTTTTTTTTGTGCCATTTTCCTTGTAACATACCGAGTTTTCTCAGGACTGTGTTTTAAGCTGATCAAGCTTGTCAGTACTGCGGGAACAGTTATATATTTTGTGTATGTAAAGTGTTCCATGGCTTTGTTATTATCATCTCCTTACCATAAGAGACGTAGCACTGTTAATTATGCCAGCGAAGGCTGACTCCAGAGAGTACCGGAGACACCAGGAAAAATTCTTTCCCAGGCGCGACTCGAACAGTCGACCCACAGTCTCTCACACTGAGAGTCCAGCCTTCTTACCATTAGACCACTGAGTTTTAAAAATTTAATTCTTTTTATCAGATATTTGTTCTAATAAGTCACGAGCAACATCGAGCAGGGAACAAAATTTTTTTGAACACCTTCTTTAATGTTCTATAATTTTATTGAAAATGTTGATAAGAAACCACGTTTGCAGAATTCACACACACATTCGACTTCTCGTACGTACATTCAACGTCTAATTTTCTTCGTCCTCTTTACTGGATAAATTAAACGGAACTAAAGATATTTCTTTCTCCTATTATTTTCCTGGTATATTTCATTCGTACATAAATTGTATGTTCTACAACTGTTTATACGTTGAAAACTAAATATGAATTTTTTAAAATCTTTATATCACTCTGTGCCTTTTTACAAAATTAACTAACTTGAATGAATGGTTTTTTTGTAATTTATTGCTACTACATTCGAATCATTTTTTTTTTTATATTATAAACTTGTGATATTATACAATGTTTCATAACAATGTATGTGAAGAAGTAAATGCTTACCTTTACAAGGTCGACTATCGCTGCAATTACGTGAGAAAGTTATGTTACGTTCAACGATCGTCATTATGACTGTGAAGTTTAGATATGGTGTATGTATTAAATATTTTTTGCTTTATTTAAGCAAACAATGATATATTAACGTGACGAGAATTGCAATATTATATGTCTATTTATCCCCCATGTTTTATACATAACAGGCTAATTATTATCCTTGTTTGATTTTTCCACGAATAAACAAATCTTTCCTAGATAGGAATATTTCATTTTTCGTTTCTTCAGAAAAGCAAAAAAAAATCACATACAACGCCAATAAAAACGTTTAAATTTTTCATATTTGCTCTCAATTTATTAATGTATTATTCTGATTGGTTTTGTGATCATATTTACAACCAATTGTATTCCAGTGGACAAGTCATTCTCTAAAACATCGCACATGTACAAAAACATCATCTAAACAAAAACAAAAAATAATAAAAACTCGACCAATAGAAATTTAAAACCACTTAAAGACGTTTGAACGTAAGGTATTTATTTTTTCGCCGCTGCTTGTACAGGGTGGGCAAATTTCGATGTTTTCATAGGGAATTTCGATAACCATAACAGATACAAAAAAATTACCCTACCATCCTCGATCGCTTTTTTGGAGAAAAATTCAATGGTGAAAACCAAAGTTGGCTATCGTCTTTTGTTTTCGAGTTATGGGCAAAAATTCGATTTTTTCAATTTTCGTTTTATGGCTATATCTTGCTTATTTGGTAAAATGAAGGAAAATAATGTCCACGTTCTTCAGGCACTTTTTTGATAAGAATGCAATGGCGTTATTAGTTTTTTGAAAAAGTTCTTCAAATTCGAGTTGTGACATACAGCTGTAATTTTTTATATGGAACTCAGTTGGCTGTGGCTTAGCTAAAAAGAGAATTTTATTCCCTTTTCAACAATATATAACATGTATGGTCAATTATTCATTTTCATACAGATGTTTCAAAAATTCATACTTTTCAAGGTCAGATGTTAATTTTTTTCGTAGTAGGCGAATGAAGTTTGATGTATTACAATGTTTTATTCAGAGTAATAATAATTCTGAAGCTGCAAGTCAAACATAAACGCCAATTTCTTTCTTTCTTCTTCTTCTTCCGGTGCCTATCCGTTTCGAATGTTGGCAATCATATTGGCAATTATAATTTTGTTGGTGGCGGCTCGAAACAGTTCGGATGAGGTTTTTCCGAACCAGGTTCTATGGTTCCGCAGCCATGAGGTTTTTCTTCTGCCGGGTCCTCTTTTTCCTTTGACCTTCCCTTGCATTATGGATTGTAGTAGGGAGTATCGATGTTGATTTCTCATGATATGTCCCAGGTACTCGAGTTTTCTGCGCTTGATGGCATACATGATTTCCAGTTCTTTTTGCATTCTGTTTAGCACTTCCCTGTTAGTTATGCGAGCTGTCCATGGTACCTTGAGAATTCTTCTATACAGCCACATCTCCAATGCTTCAAGCTTTTTAGTGGTGGCCTCTGACAGCGTCCAGGCCATCTTAGGTGTCTCAGTTTTGTTTTGAGAGATATGTCGTGGCTCATTTTGTTAAAAACTGCTCTGGCTTTTCCTGTACGGCATTTTATTTCTTGTTCATTGTTCCATTGTTCATTTATGACACTTCCAAGGTAACAGTACCGTTTCACGCGTTCTATCCGAGTTCCGTTGATATAGATGTGAGCACCGTTGATATTATCCTTGCTGATTATCATTTGCTTAGTTTTTTGGACGTTGATATTGAGTCCATGTTGTTGACTGTAATGCGTGATTCGATCCATTAAAGTCTGTAGTCCTTCCAAACTATCTGCCATCACCATGGTATCGTCAGCGTATCTGATATTGTTTACTCTGACTCCGTTCAACAAGATACCTTCCTCCACTCCGTCAAGGGCTTCGTTAAAGATTCTTTCCGAGTACATGTTGAATATGTCTTTCTTTGGGGACACATTATAGACAATTTTTCCCTTGCTTGCCTCTCACAACTCCAAAGCTCGAAAAACTTATCTGGACTGAGAGGGAGGGGTTTGGTTACGACCACGATCGTCCTACA
>JAFFZR010011363.1:947-13012 GCA_018397195.1 Lethrus apterus | reverse complement strand
TCCAGGGGAAGATTGGTGGAAAGCGGAGTATTGGCAGACGCCGTGTATCCTGGCTAAAGAACCTTAGGGATTGGTTTGATTGTAGCAATGTTCAGCTGTTCAGAGCTGCAGTCAACAAGGTCCGGATTCCTGTGATGATAGCAAACCTCCGATAGGAGATGCACTATAAGAAGAAGAATTGTATGAGCTTCCAGTGTGTCATTTGTTAACAAATTAATTAATTACAAAGTGATTTTATTAAGTTTTAAACAATTTCTGAGAGAAAAATTAAAAAATATTAAAGTGGCTCGAATTTTTTCTCGCCAGTGCGTGTAGATGTATCACTTCCAAATAAAATCACGTCGCATGGAAGGAACAAATTCGAAATGATACGAAATAATTCGTATGTTCCAACAGTAAATCCATATAAAGCGCTAGCACAGTTTCGAACAGCGGACCTACCTGCAGAAAAACTCTGGCCGTATACGGTACCGGGCAAGGAAATCATCATACACCCGCAGCATGGCCAGCAGATGACCCGCTGCCACCGCGCTCTGCTCATACGTCTCGTCCGGCAACAGCATTCTGGATGCATCGTCTCCAATCTTTGAGGCACTCGACTATTGAATTATACTCCACAACGTTTTACCCACTCAATTAGCGCCCATTATCACAATCATTTTACGGGCCCATTACGAACCTGTAAGTTTTGAAACGTGACCGTCGACATTTCATCGTAAATAATTCGTAATTTCGTTCAACTCTAACAAGCGGTGCGAAATGTTGACATTCGATTAAAGAATCGCTTCAGTTAACGTTAATTTACGATTAAATTTTAAGTGCAATTTACGATAGTCTGAAGAATCGGTTCTCGAAGATTAGATAAATTCGAACAGTTACGAATTACAAGATACTTTTATAATGAACATTACGACCGCATCGACAATCGCATCGTAAATTTATCGCAAAAAAAAACGGTTACGAAACAGTTATGTCGCGTGAATTTCAACCCCTAACTTAAAATTGTACATAAACTTCATATAAATTGATCAGAAGCCCATAAAATTAAATTTAATCACGAAATACGCCGAGTTAATCTCGAAGACCACTCATGTGAAGAAAAGCGCAGCAAAGCGCAAATTAACGCGGACTCGTTCCATTTCAAGTGAAATTGTGATATGATAATTTCTTCTCGCGTTATCTAGAATTGCACGTTAGAATAAGTTTATTACAAAAATGTTTACGACGGCATATTTCATGGCCATTTAACTTCGAATAAATTCAGCTTATTAACAGAATATGCATTTGATCGTTGCAATTTCTTTGAATTTCATTAAGTAATTTTTGCAGTTTACTTAATCGAACGTAAATTGATCCGAACACCCGTTAAGACGCGCACAGGAAACACCAAACGACATTCCCATTTATTAACTCTCACCACCAAATTTTTATATATCCAATCGCACAATTTTCTTACACTTATCCGAATCCGCTTTTGTTAAATGTTGGATGAACAAAACACAAACACGGTTCGTTTGTTTAATTAATCGATTTTATTGTAATTTTTTAACGTCACGCACGTCGATTTGTATCGCTGCGCGTCGGTTACGGTTAAGCTTATCGTTGAAGAAATGTACCACTTAACCAAATACGATTTCGCGTAGGTGGTTGATTGATTATCAACAGTACGTCCTATACTTGTCGCAGGCAATCAACGTGTGCTGGGGACTCGTGCAGGAATCAAAACAGCGTGGAAACGTACGCGTGCGCATTTACGTTCGGCAACACGCGGTATCATAAAGAACTTTGCAAGAAATTATATACGAATATCAAGATGTACAATATTGAAGAATAATTAAACATATTGTGATGTTAACCACATGAATGGAACTAAATTTATATGTTAAATATTCACACTTTATGATTTATTTCAACTATAATACGTTCGTAAATTCGGAGGATTAAATTAAAATTCTCACCGAAAAAAATCGTTCACTGATTGGTTACTTGTGCGAGACACGTTTTATACAGTGTAAATTGCCGTATTCGCGATCAAATTTAAATTTAATGTTTCCATGTGTGGCAGCTGATATGCAGGGCCGCCGTGAGGGGGTGCCATCTGGGCCCGGCATTGAAAAGTTCCCGATCGTTGGGGCCTCAACGTGTCACATAACCGTGTTTTATAAGTTTCTAATTACTCCCTTATGAATTTAAATTACGAGCGAACCCAACCCATACAACAATAAATATCCCAAAACTAACGCTCTAGCCAATGTCCGTAGTTCTTTTGTACAAAAAATAGTTGGTCACCTTATTATAGCATTGTGGTGCCCGGAGCACAGACGTGTACGGTCCCGAAATTTCCCACGCCGCCTCTTCTGAAAGGTGTCGATTTTAAAGTACACATTTAAAATGTCATTTATTTTTATTATTAGTGTATATTATTACCCGACGAAGATCACGAAACACATTTTTATATTTCTTAATATTGTGTGTCGTAATAAATATATTTTATTGCACAACTTGAGTTTTAATTTGGTTGCACGCTCAAGAAAGAAAAAAAAAGATTTTATTTTTATTAATAATATAAAAAAAAACAGTTCTTTATAGAATTAAAGTAGAGCAAAATTAATCACTTAAATTTAATGGATTAAAATCCAGGGACAAATACTAACAACTAGCAGTAAGTTCGAAGATGGTTCTTGTATAATTCTGTCTGTCTTATGTTTCTACTCCTCCGAATTTACTAACGCAGTATAGCTATGTTCAGGGATATTGTAGGTTACTACAGAATATTGAAATTTGCTTTATTTCAAAATTTGTTTAATACTGAAATAGTAAAATTAGATACACTCTCTTCAAGTATATAAATATTTTAAATGGGCGCCAAAATAATTTATTTGTGACTTGACAAATTATTTAATAAATGAAATTTATTATTGAAACTTTATGTGCTAAAATTTAAGAATGATTATATAAAACGGGAGTTAAAAATGAAAATTCAATTTAATGAAAGTAAATAAAATAAATAAAAAACAACAGCGCCTCTTTCGGTGGCGTCGGTAACTAGTTCCGCCATACCCAAACAAGATGGTATTGCTCAATGATTTCTAAAGTTTTAAATGAAAGTCCTGACTATAAAGCGATTAACTTAGTTAATACTTGCGATTGCGCAAATCTTTCCTCTTCTGGGCCCTCCTGTACGTGTTTCACCGGATTTTCTTCGCAGGTACATAGAAATACTTAGGTTAACTCCCTTTTTTATTCGTTTGGACACTTTATTTTTAACTTTTGGGTAAAATTAACTGAGAAAACTGGTGTTTAATGAAAATTTTAAACAACGCGATCTTTTTTCACACATTTTTTTTTATTTATCAACAAAACCATAGTAACGATTTCTATTTGTTGTTGCCAACTTTAATTCACATAATAACAGTCTCAATGGACTTCTACCACTGTAGACCTCACTCAGGACCGTCCTAAGATATTTGGCGCCCGTGGGCTACTAACAATAATGCGCTCCTCTTCATAAGACAATATATGGGAAGGGAAGCGGGGTGGCCAGTGATAAAACAAAAGATTCAGAACTAGAAAATATAATTACCAATAAATAAGGTGACCAATTATTTTTTACGAAAGAGGAGTACGGATGGATGGAAAAAGGTTGTTGTATGGGTTGGGTTCTCTCCGTAAATTAAAATTATTGAAATTCAAAAAGTCAATTTTTATAATTTATAGTTGGGTTGGCATGGGTTATGTTCGCCCATAATTGAAATTATTGAAATTCAAAAGGTCAGTTTTAAAATGGTTGGGTTCGCTCCGTAATTGAATTTTAAAATTTATCATTTATGGTTGGGTTGGCATGGGTAATTCAAATTATCAAATTATTGAAATTCAAAAAGTCAGTTTTTCAGTTTTTGAAAATTTATAATTTATTGTTGGGTTCGCTCCGCAATTGAAATTCAAAAGGTAGAAAAGAGTGTAAAAAAGGATTAAAAAGAAGTACAAAATTCAAATAACCTATAAGAACAATTGCCGCCCCAAAAGGCTAGCGCCCTTGGGCTATAGCCCATTTGTCCTGTGTTTAGGGTGGCCCTGACCTCAAGTAAGTTAAAGTCTATTTATTTCAATATATAATTTTAATTAATTATTATTTTAGATCGTCCATATCGACAGAACTTATACTATATGGATTTATAAAAACTATTTATTTTAAATGAGCACGATGAACACATTACAGCGAAGAAAATAAGCAAGTTTAGAAAGTTTTAAAAAAAAGTGAACACGAGGACGATTTTGGTAAATGTTTGAAAATGTCTCCAAAAATATTCATTTAATAACATAATTTTTATGTGCGATTTGATTTGTCTGCGCCCGCCACTATTAGACAAAGGCAAGAAACTAAGAAAGCCGACAACAATGCAAACAATGAAAACCGGAGGGCATCAACGATATCATTAATGCAGATGTAATGTTTTAAAAGCTAACAGCAGTGCAATACAAATCAACAGTTGGTAATTTTTTTTTTTTCTTTATTAATCAGCATCGACTACTATATGGTCTTTAGCCATAATAAAACATTACAAGTAATTCTAAATATGTCCTCATAATTAAATCTGCAATATGTAAAAAAAAATTCCAATCGGCTAATGTCTCAGGAAGCTGCAATTGTCGCCTAAAGTATTCGTACACCTGGCATTCTTAAAGAACGTGCTCTATGGAGAGTACCGCTTGACATCTATCGTAACGTGGAGGTCTTGATGTTTTAAATAAATATAATGACTTAATTCTTGTTCAATTCTCAATCTTGTTAGTGCTATCTGTTCTCTTCTTGTCAGGCAAGGTGTTATTTTCCATTGTTTCACAAATGGCTTTATTTGTTTTAATTTATGTGTTGTTTCATCCAAATCAGTTTGCCATTTATCCATTATTTTCATTCCCACAAATATCTTAATATCATCTAGTCTAACAGGAATATCCTCAGGGGAATTACTGTCTGCATTACTGGTAATTAATAACTTAATAAAAAAAAATCGAAGATAACATGCGATAACAGCACCATGTTCATGCCAACAAGAGTTTACGCCGCCGACTTTCATAGATGAAATAAAGCGTAAAAAATGAAAAATTCGATGGCCGACGTTATGGAAAAATTGAATTCCTTAAATTTGGAGCTGTAGGGAAAAGATAAACATATAAAAAAAACGATAGGATCTTTAAATTCATTTAAAGCAAAACTGGATTTGTGGACATCACATCTACAGATAAAGTCTCGTGCATTATCCAAATATGAAGGAAATTATAGCTGACAGGGAATTTAACTTGTCATCCTTCATCCTTTGTTAAACACTTAAAAGTACCTCAGAAACAATTTATTGTCGTCGAGCCCATGTTTACCTTTTTTATCAATCCCTTTACTTATCCACTAAAATATAAGAGAAATACGGCGTGTCCCCGAAAGGTCTGTACAAAATAATAACACATATTCCTGAGGCCAAAATAGGACGATTTAACCCAACTTACCTCTATTCAAAGTTGCTTCGTTTAGCCGCTAGAGGGACATCCCGTATAACACATTGAAGAAGTTGTTCAAGTAAGGAGAGAAAAACTAGAGTTAGAAATTTTGGATCTTCGGAATGATATTGTGCTAAAGTCCTGTATTCATGTATATTAGAGATGAGAACTTCTGGAATCTAATTGACAGAAAAAGTTTCCATTCTTAAAAAGAGCAGCATACAAGTACAAGAAAAAAACATTTTTGATTCCACATACCTGTGTGTGAGTCCTTGTTTTCAACCATTAATATTATAAAATAAAAAAAAGATCTCGACTGACCGATGAGCATCTTGATGATTGTTTACGAACAGAAATATCATCCTACTGTCCTAATTATATGAAGCCAATAAAATGCAATGCGCACTATCAGTTGATGTTGAGAATGCTATTATTTTTGTTATTATATTTATAGCTTTAACAGCTCGGTGGTCTAGTGGTAAGAAGGCCGGACTCTCAGTGTGAGAGTCGAGGGTTCGAGTGGCGCCTGTATAAGAACCCTTCTCCTGGTGTGTCCGGTCAGCTTTCGCTGAATATTCAACCCAATATAACTAAGGTAGTTTGTTCTAAACCTAACCTAATTCATGGCAACTCAACCATATAATTCTGTCCCAGATACAAATTTCACATCGTTGGCTTTAAAAAACTTATAAATCAGATTGGAAGAGATACTGTTTACGATATGTGTCTGATTAAAACAAAAAATGCGTTAAAATTTAAGTTTAAGGTTTTTAAGATTGAGTTAGATCAATTTTTTTTAAAGCATTATCTAAGGCTTTGCTAGAGTGTTGTTTCAAATTAAACGATAAATTTCAAAACTGACAACCTTATTTTTGGGTTGCTTTTGATATTGAGCTTGCAAGTTCGTTAAGTATTTGATAGGTTTTGGGTTTAACTTACTATAGCAAATTGAATTAAGCTGCACCAGTGTTGTATGTTTGGTTGAGATCACACAAATGCCTAGGTTGAATCATACATTTCCATTAGGTTGGACTATAAATGTCCTAAATGAGTTAAACTCGGACCATCAGCTGGGTTGTATTAAAAATTGAATTAAGGAAGTAGGCAAAGGTTTATTGAAACATAGTTAGGTTGAATAATAATTAAAACGTACATTGTAAATAGGTTTTGACAAATGGACATTTGAAAATTTTTTTTCCATGTCCGTGTTTATAAAAAAAATTGCAACTGAAATTGAAAATTTTTAAATTGACAAAATTCGCAAAATTTGTCAGAAATTCAAACTTGCAACGAAAAAATCGAAATAAAGTTTAATCCTTTATTTTGACTTTTTGCTTTGAAAAAGCCGAGAAATAAAAAATAAAAATGTAAAATAATTAAAAACAAATAATAATTTGAAAACACATAATGAAAACAAAATAGAAAATTTTCAAAAAAACTGATTATAAAACCTTAAAAATGTAGACGTCAATTTTTGTACTGTTTCAATTTATCAAAAATTTTGAAACTGAAATTACAAAATGTAAATTTACAAAATAATTTTGAAAATACAGAAAATGTATAAAATTTACGTATTGACAATTTTTTTAAATTAAATTATTTAATACACATTTCAAAATCATGTCATTTCAAAATTAACAAAATTGATTTCAAGAATTTTCACACTATTTTAACACACCCTGTATGCAACATTTAATTAAGATAGCTTATCTTTAATTGGCGTTGATAGTTTTAACATCATTTGACTGATTATATTTAATAATTTTGTTATTATAACATATTTTCGGTTGAATTTGTAATTTAAACAATATTAAAAATATTTTTTCCAAAATATAATTTTCTTTCTATTTTAGTAGTTTAAGGAAACCTTAAAAATCATATTCTTTTTTGCTTAAATTTATAATACAAAAAACAACTGTGCATTATTAAACCCCATAAAAGTCTTATTTTGAAAAAAAATCACAAACAAAAAATTTTAATACAATTTTTAATTTTGTGTTGTCATCGGCAACAGGAGGACTTTTTAGAACCCAATTATCGCTGGTATAATTTAAAAACAAAAAGAACTCGTCACTATCATGAAAAAATAAAAGAAAAATCATTTTTTTAATTCCTCTCGCTTGTATATTACTAACAATGTTCTATAAAATACCATAAATTTGCTTTGAAAAAAGATTGTGCCCACCGCTTTATCAGTATTTTAGAATGTGTTCTGTATTTCAGCAAAAAACAAACAACTATGAAACTTTTTGAAACATCGCTTTATTAGAAAGCGAGAACGATTTTAGTTAGAACATTTTGCCAAAATCTTCTAAAATAAAAATAATTTTATTCGCAAATAAAATAATAATACCTGATTATAATCAAATATTTGTTGCCCACACATTCTGAAAATCAAGCAGATACAGTAATTTCATCAAGCATTGTTTTGCATACAATACGTCATTTATCACACAACATAACGAATATTTCGTAGCAAATAAATAACCTCTTGCATTCTTCTATAATGATTCTAAAAAATAACGCCCCTGCTTCTGTTTATAGAGTTGTATATTTTTATAACATTTTAAAACAAATTTCCGTTTTGAAAATAATTCTAAATTATGTAATTTTTCATCTTGTCTTCATTCACCAAAATAATTTTACAAATTCCTTAAGGATACAGACTAAATTATTTAATGCAAAGTCCTTATAAAACAACTACACTAAATTTTATAAGGCATTAATTAGACTTAACTCTAAACTCTTTTATATTTTCACGTAAAAAAATTGTTATCGCAGTACAATTTGAAAATAATCTTGCAAATACTTAATTATTATGCCACAGAATCCACAAGACGAACACAATGGTGTAAGTTAATAACGTACGTATCCGGCACCTGCGACCTGTTCTTTAGACAACATAAAAAATCTCGATACAATCTTGTCCGAAACTCTGGGAAATATTTCATTTTTCAATCTGGCAATGTAATCTAAGATGTACGTTGACCATGATAAATTCGGACAAGTTAAAATGGCCATACTACGACAACATTCTAATGGTAATTTGAGGGTCACGCTTACATCTGATTTTTATGAAATGTAACACTTTTCGTGGAAAACGTAATTTTTGTGTGAATTGTTGACAGCCCAAAAAATCGTGATTGTGTTACAAATGCCCGCGTAAAAGTATTATAATATTCAAGTTACAAAGATTGGAACTAATTTAATTCTAAGAATTTGTAGGAATATATTTTTACTTACTTCGCTTATTTCAAAAAATTATAATTAAATAATTTTAAATAACAAAAAATTTATTAATAATGCATCTGCAATAATTATACAATAGCTACAAAGACAACAAAATTTGAAGTGAAAATAAAGAAAATGATTGCTGAATAAATTGAGCGTAATAGAAATTAGCTTATTTTCAAAAATAAATATAATATTTAAGAAGAATTAAGTATACAAATAACTTAATTTTTTTATTATCCAACTGTACAGCCAAAGAAATTAAATTATAAATTTTCGTCGTTTACTTTGAGAAATTTATAAATATAAGAAAGCTTGATCCACGTTTATATTTTCACTTTTTTGAATAATAAAAAATAATTAATTTTTTAAAAAATTCTAAAGTTCGATTTGAAAATAAAGAGAGTAGGTAATAGGCGTGTATAGAAAGAATAATAATAATAATAAGAAAGAATTAACACTCATTTTGCTTTCTCTTCACTTCTCTTCTCCTATTTTCTTTAATCTTTTCTTGTGCCATTTTTATGTGGTCCATATGGTTATTTTAAATAATTTTTACTCAAAAATAAATTTGTAGATAATTGAACTGAGTTTTAAAAACTCATTATTTATTAAATGAGAGATACTGATCCTTTCTTTTTATAACAGGGAGTTATTTAAGGAATTCTTTTTCTTGAATTAAATTTCCTTTTTCTGTGTGTTGAGGATTAAGCTTATTATTATCCTTCGCACATAAAATTTTCATTTTACACGAAATTCCACAAATGTTTCAGTGAAAATGTACGTAACAGAAATAAACGTAATATGGTAAACTCACTGATAAGCACACTTTCTCAAGCCGGTGTGAAGAAATCCATAAATCCCAGCATTAAAACTGTTTACATGTAAATCTCCATAAGAGGAAAATCAATCATAACTTTCTTATTTGAAAACTAATCGCGATGATTTTTTCTCCATCTGAAAGCTCATACTTTTGTGCATGTACTATAGTTTTCTCCCGCAGAAAAAATAAAAGAAACATGTATAAAACACATGTTATGTAAACGACGGCACTAAAATTACTCGAAAAATGCTAATATTTAAGACGCTCTAGTACCTTTAAAAAAAGTGATATTTTGACGGATTTTTTTTACAAATGATAGTCTCTGCAATGTATCATAGTTTTCCTCCACCAAAAAAAAAATAATAAAAACTGTCAATAATTTTAGTTTACCTATATTGAACACGGTCCAACATATGACTGCACTGTGAACAAATGCGTATATCCGGAATATATTTTAATATTTAGGACGTTGTTAAGGGTAGTACACCTTTAGGGGTGAACTCGATAAATATATCATTCGATAGCAAATTTTCCAGTCTATTCAGTCCTGTTATTAACTTTTTTATGCAAAACATCTGTAACAAGTTATGACCTTGTTTTTTAACTGGTGATATTTCAGCAATAAAACCAACCGTTTACATGTAAATCTCCTTAAGAAGAAAATCAATCATAACTTTCTTATTTGAAAATCAATCGCGATGATTGTTTCACCATCTGAAAGCTCATACTTTTGTGCGTCTACCATAGTTTTCCCCCACAAAAAAAAATAAAAGGAACATGTATAAAAAGAATGTTATGTAAACGACGACGCTCTACTAACTTTAAGCAAAGAGATATTTTGATGTATTGTTATACAAATGATAGGGCACAGTCTCTGCAATACACAATAATTTTCATTTATACTGAACACAGTCCAACATGTGAGACTGTGAACTAATGCGTATATCTCGAACATCGAAAATTAAAACGAAATAAAAGGTGTTAAGCGTAGTGGTGAGAGGAGGGCAAACTGTGTGAATATACAAGGTGGGGCAAAAGTAATCACCCGATGTACTTTCGCTGTATTTTTTTTTTTTTCTTTTTTAATGAAAAACTTTGGTTCTGCTTGTGAAATTTGTTTATTTAATCCATTAGAATTTATTCCATCAAGTCGAGAAAATGATATCGGCTAAGTGACCGCCGCCAGAGTAGATGACCATTTTATGACCGTTTTATGGCATTTTCCATCACTCTTGCCAGAAATTCGGGCGACAGGTTCTCGCATTCCTGGCGAATATTCTCCTTAAAGGCTTCAAGAGTCTGAGGCTTGTTGCCGTAAACCCGCCACTTCAAAAAAAACCATAAAAAGAAGTCTGGAACGGTTAAATCGGGTGATCTGGCCGGCCAGTGCAAATCACCAAAACTAGAGATTAAGCGATCCGGAAATGCTTCCTTCAGAATATTGGTTGTGGCTCGAGCAGTGTGCGCTGTTGCACCGTCCCGTTGGAACCACATGTTCTCCAGTCCCAATTCATCCAATTGAGGAAGAAAAAATTCGGTAATCATGGCTCTGTAGCGCGCGCCGCCCATAGTCGTCGTTTGGCCCGCGGCGTTCTCAAAGAAAAATGGCCCGATGACTCCTCCAGCGTAAACAGCACACCACGCAGTAACTTTGAGCGGGTGTAATGGCTATTCGTGGGTGATACACGGTTTTTCGGTGCCCCAGAAACGATTATTTTTTTATTCACGTAACCGCTAAGATGGAAATGAGCCTCATCGCTCATGATAATTTTCGATGAAAAATCGTCCTCCTTTTCGTTCAGATTCAGGATGACTTGAGCGTAGGTTAGACAGACGTGTTTGGCGGTCAACAGCTAACAGCTGATGCACTGTCTGCACTTTGTAAGGGAACATCTTCATATCTTTCACCAAAATTCTGCGTAGGGACCGCCGGCTAATGCCCAATTGCGTTGCACGTCGTCTGGTCGATGTTCCGGGCTCCTCTTCGACATCTTGGGCAACAGCATCGATATTCTCAGCAAAACGGCTGCTCCGGGGCCGGCCAGCCTTGGGAACATATCGTGTTGTCCCAGTCTCTTCAAGGCGAGTGGCCAAACGCCGCAGTGTTTGTCCAGTTGGTGTCGGACGGCCAGGAAAACTGCGACGAAATTCACGCTGCGCCATCACAACCGACGAATTGTTGCGCAAAAAATGGAAACAATTATTCCTCGTTCTTGCGGAGTAAACCGATTCATGGCTTGTCGATTTGTATTCTGCGTTTGTTTACTTCACAAATGTCAAAACCGAATTGACATTTGGCGCCATTTGCAAAAATTATAGCGTTTTCCAATAGGGTGATTACTTTTGCCCCACCTTGTATAATTCGATAGCATATTTATTAAAAAAATTATTTGCAGCATTAGAATGCACCTTCTAATGCTGCAAATAAATTTTTTATGCAAAACTAATTAAATAAGTTACGATCAAAAATGTATCGTCGCGTCAAATAAATTTGTGTATTTTGAGATTTTTTGCATTG